>JACDRQ010000694.1:720-24424 GCA_013841215.1 Hycleus cichorii
TTTCTTCGATATTATTCAAATAACGCTTCATTATTCCATTGCTTTTAAGGAACAATTCACCAATTTGATTTGGACCGAGAGTTTTACCAGTTTCAGTATGGCAAACTTTAACACAACAATTCGGTGCAACTTTACCGATAGTTCCGGGCTTAATGTGGAATTTTGGTTTAATTGTGACCATACCTGATGATTCCGTTAAGCCATACAGTTGCCTCACTGATACGCCATTCAATCTTAAAAACGTACAGAATTATTGGGGTTTATATTGAAGAAATAGTCCTCACCTTTTAACTACGATTTCTTCGACTTCTTTTTTCAACGGGGCACCACCACACATGATATCTTCAATAGACGAAACATCATATTTATCAATCAATGGTGTTTCGGCTAGAAATAATAAAGTTGGCGGTACAACGAATAATTGATTCACACGATGCGTTGCGATTAATTCGAAGAACCTTTCTGGATGGAATTTATCCATGATTACCATTTTACAACCGTGCAGAAATGTTGCCATTAGAACACGTTGTCCAAATAAGTGGAAAAACGGTAAATATAAAAGTATTGAATCGTTGGAATTTAAACCGATTAAATCTGGATCTCTGGAAATTTTAATTTCTTTTGGTTTGGTGGGTTTATTTAATTAAAAATATGAAAAACTTACTCAAAATTATACATCTGTGATCGAAAACTTGAATGAGTGGTTTCAACAGCTTTCGGTAAGCCTGTCGTACCGGATGATAAGAAAATCATGCCGGTTTCGTCCATATCCACATCCACAGGCTTAAAATTACCAATCCCATTATTAATTAAACAACTGGTACCATTTTTCGTATAATTTTCGATGTTATCGAGGCAAATAACAGAAAAACAGAGATCATTTTTTAATTTTTCGATATTTTTCAAAGCTTTCGACGATGTACAAACCAGTTTTGGTGTGGCAATTTTGAACAAATGCTTTAATTCATCTAAAATTGTGTGGTTTTTAAGCGATTCCGTTAAGGTTAATTCCACTTACTGATGGTGTAATCCGGATTTAGATACTCAATTTTCACACCCAATAACAATAAAGCGATTGTTGTAATTACATATTTATAAGAATTTTCCGAAATTACTGCAACTAGGTCGCCTTTTTGAACGATTCTTTGTAAACTGGCAGCTAGTTGTGTGATTTCTTCTAAAAGTTCCTCTTGTTTCACAACAGTTCCGCTACGTGCTTCAATCTATTTCCAGTTAGAAATTATAAATTATCCATAAATAATTAGAAGTACTCACGATTTCTAAAGTTTTTAATTCCCGGTTTTGTAGTTTTTGGAAAATTATGGTACTTATCGGTTTATCAGGCAGATTTACGGTAGATTTTAGACCAGAAAGAATAAATTCACTTTCAGACATGTCGTTTCTGTTCTATGTTTTAAAACTGAGTGTTTTCCTTCCTTGGTTAATTGCAAATATATGTTTCCAGGCTATTAACGCCTTTTTATTTAGTGACATTTTCGATAATGAAGATGATACAGGGTGAACTCTGTTATATAATAATTTTGTATCTAGATCAGTTACATTTAAATTATAATTAATTTGAGGTTTCGTTAGAATAACAACTAATATTAGAATTTACTCAAATTTGATAATTTTGAATAATCTAAAAGGATACCAAAGTCCAAATGTATAATTTGGTGATTTTGAAAAGAAATTAGACTCTAATTTCCGGCAAATTCTTTACGCCTTGTAAAATACAAAGATTCAGAATTAAAAGGAGATCAGTCTTGTAAAATTTGAGCCTTTTGGACGATGTTACAATTTTCAAAACGAATCAAATGATTTAGAATGACCTAAGGATGCTTGCAGTATTGATGTTTTTGCATTTATTTTGGAATACAGGGGTGAAAAATTAAAAAAAAAACATATGTAGGGAGCATCCGTGAGTAATTTTTGACTATTGGAGTGCTTAGCTCGTTTTTGACCAACTTCCAAAAGAGCTACGAGGCTCAAATTTTCCTATAATAATCTCCAAGGTTTCTTCTATATATCCTTTATATATTTTTAAAAATTTTCAATAGGATTTACCATATAAACTCTAATTTTAGTTTAGCTCTCCTGGTCCAGTGCCCGTTCCAACCTCTTCAATTAGGTATTAAAAACGCGCTTTTGATGAAAGATATCTCAGTAGTTTTGCATCGGATTTGGATAATTTGAATGGAATTAGAAAGACTATTTTAAGATGTATCTTTAGACCGTTGTAACTTTTGAGTTACAAGTGGAATCTTAGGGCACACATGTTTTTCCATTTTTTTTGTATTTTTCAATATTGTTCCTTATAATTGGGCCAATATTGTTTTCACTCAGTATGTGCCAAATTAAACGCTTTTGAAATGTTTGAACAATTTTCTGCTATCGCTATCAGATTTCCAAAATTTTGGCTCACATTTGGTTCATCAGCGTCAGAAATGTTACAAAATCAATTCATTTGTCATTAAATTTTATTGATAACAGTACATATATTTGTTATTAATATTAAAACGGTTGGTAAGTACATTTGGGGAGGTAAAATTGAGGAATAAAACTATTAACAATTAGTTAATAATTAAGACAAAACTATCAATTTATCTAAATGAAATCTCAAGATGTTTGAATTCTTCGTGCCCTATTAATGTCTCTGAAAATCTCCTTTTGTTGTTCCCGAGACAATTCATTCCACATTGATTCAGGTAGACGTTCTATCCATAAAATACCCAAATTATTACAAACAATTCACAAAAAGAATTAGGAAACTTACCGTTGCAACGATATGCCAAATCCGACCATACAATCATCTCTTGCGAGAAACAGAACACGCCCAATCGGCCGCCTTGGAGTTCCGAATTGAAGATATTCCCCGAATCGGCAACTTTTTGGTCTTTCTCATAGATCTGTAAACGGATCAAACCGATTTTTGGCCGATGTATCAAATACCAACGATACGAAGTTTTCTCTTTCCAGCCTTCATTACGCGGATCCTTCCACAATAATTTGACTTGATTCTCGGTATCGCCAGTATGCCATAAAGCATTCCGCAATAATTTACCAGGCCCAGTTTCCGAATCAACTAATTTTATTTGGATACCCGGCTCGGCCACGGCACGGAACGGTGATTGTTGCCAATAGGTTTGTGCACGTTTCTTCCACATCACCACATAGAATTTCTTATTACTCTGATAACTGAAATTTCAGATAATTTATCAATTGAGGCAGTTTTATTTGATTGATAAGTACCTGAAGATGAAGCCGACGTAATCATCATCGATGTTAGTACCAACATAGAAAGTACCTTCAAAATCGACGCCTTCAAACTGGTCATCACCTACAGCTAAGCCAGGATCGCTGTTTTTCGTTTGGACGATTTCTGCCCCATCGTTGAAAACTTCCCAATTGGGATCCTCCTGAGATTCGCCTTCCGGATCTAAGACTACGGTTTGATATTTGCTGAAATCTGTACGGGAGATTAGCGAATTTTCCGGGCAATTATCGTGTATATCGTTGACTTTATCCTTATCTGTATCGTTTTGACAAGCGTTGCCCCTACCATCACCTGAAAGATTCCTATTCGTTTAAAATTCTTTTTAAATTATTCAACAATACCATCGCTATCTAGTTGGTCAGGATTGGGGACAAAAACGCAATTATCGCGACGATTCTCAATACCATCACCATCAATATCATTATCACAAGCATCTCCTTTACCATCTCTATCAGTATCTAACTGGTTTGGATTAGGTACAGTTGGACAATTGTCTAAATGATCATTAACATTATCGCCATCTCGATCGCCGCCTGTATCGCATTCATCACCAATATTATCTCGATCCATATCGCTTTGTGTTGGATTGTAAACTAATTGACAATTATCACAAACATCACCAATACCATCATTATCAGTATCACGTTGATCACTATTTGGTATTAATGGGCAATTATCATATGGGTTTAAAATACCATCATTATCAATATCATCATCACAAGCATTGCCTTTGCCATCGTGATCGGTATCGATTTGGTCCGGATTGAAGGTTTCTGGACAGTTATCGCATGCTGTACCAACACCATCTAAATCGTGATCACTTTGATCTGTATTGGGAACATAAGGGCAATTATCCTGCAAATTCCATTGATGAATATTAATTTTTTCATTAATTACATTAATCTTACTTCAGCGTTAACGATGCGATCTTTGTCAGCATCGTTATCGCAAGCATCCCCAACACCGTCACGATCGGAATCTTCCTGGCCGGAATTTGGAATTCCGACACAATTATCCTGGAATTTCAACTTTAATTTTACTGTTTTGATAAGTTAATTGTTCGTACAATTCGACAGCGTTCCTCTTGACATGGTAGTTGAATATCCGACCATCCGTCTAAATCATTATCGGGTCCACAAATCGTTCCAGGGCCAGCCCAACCTGTTAAACATTCACACCCGGATCGTCTGCGATCCTGTTGAACACATCTAGCATTCCGATCACATTGGGTACTTATACAAAAATTTTCACTACGATAACAACCAAGCTGTTGGTCACCAACGAAACCCGGATAACAATCACCACATTTAAACGAACCCAGCGTGTTAATGCAGTACGAATTCGGAGTACAAGCGTGTTCTTGTTGGCACTCATCGATATCCTCGCAGCGTTGCTTGTTTCGATAGGCTTCCTCAAGACCTACACCTTGGGTGCCAAGACTGCCGGTATAGCCAGCCGGACAAGGCCCGCAACGGTAGCCCGGATGGAGGTTTGTGCATTGGACACCATCGGCGCACGGTTGGGCTAAATCGCACTAAAATTGGGCTAAAATTGGGTTTTATTGTCAAAATCGTTTACCTACCTCATCTAAATCATGGCAGCTTGTACCATTCCCGGTAGATCCAGCTGCACAGCCTTGGCAATGGTAGTAGGGCGGCTCTGGCAGTGGCGTGCATGATGTGCCTATAAAAACAGATATTTCAATATTTTTCCAAAGGGAAATTTGATTTGTTGTAGATTAGGAAATTTCCGAAATTTTCTACCTTTGTAATTTTGATTGCCTTATAGTAGGTTATATAAACGATAATTAAGGCTTCTAAGTTTTATTTTAGAAAAATAAAAATGAAAATTATAAGTTTCAACAATACGAACACATCGTTCTAAAAGAATTAAAGCTCTACAGTCTTGTGCAATTCCGTAATTTGTGTGATTAAAGTTAGATTTATACCATTATTGCCCCTGTTTAAATGAAAATAATTATTATTTATGTGCTTGTGTGGATTATTTTTTTGTTTTGTTTTGTTTTTGTAAAATATAAACTCATTTAATGATACGGTATCCTGGAAGTAGCTGGAGTCGTCGGTATTTGGTGTCGCCAATATGGCACACATCCTGTCATAAACAAACAAAAATAAAACAAAATTTTAGTTTAGATCAATTCTATATTTGTCGAAAGATAAATCAATAGCAGTTTACAGGAATTCAACTAAAATTAAGTGCAACTAATAGGAATATTACATGGAACATTTACATTTTTTAAGCAACATAAAACTACGTCTCAAGGTAGAATTTTGTATTATTTAATAGTTAACACAAAAAGATTTGGTCTACGTTTTGTGGTAGCTGTTCATCGGAAATAGGTCTCCTAAATCAACTGATTAAAGCAGCACAATTGGTAAAAATAGGGCTACTCAACTAAAAGCATAATTCATATGGCAACTCCTATCATTTAGCAAACTATTGGAAAATATTTTAGTTAGGGATTCATAGAAGAATCCTTGGAGATTATTTGAACAAAATTGGAGCCTAGTAGCTTATCAGGATCAAGACTCTCGTTTACAATTTTTGAAAACGAGCTAAGCAATTCTAATACTACAGAATGACTTAAGGATCTTCCCATTTCACACTGATGGAAGCAAGCGCTTTTTGAGCAACTTCCAAATGGGCTAAGAGGCCCAAATTTCGCCGAAATAATCTCCGGAGATCCACCTATAAATGTTTCAATGTTTTTCAAATTGCCAAATAAAAGGAGGTCTCATGTAAACTGGTCCTAGCGCTTAGAGTAACCCTGAGTGATTCGAAAACAATTTTTAGGGCTCTTAGAGGGTTTCTGGAGATTATTTGAGCATAATCGTGGCTCATCGGGAAGTTTGCCAAAAGATGCTCGCTTTAGATTAATTTCGTGATAATCTACAAGGTTCAAATTTTGCTGAAACGATCTCCAAGAGGATTTCTATAAGTATCTTGTTGATTTAATCAGTTGACTCAAACTACGGAGGTGTACAAATTTTAGACTCACAATCAGTTATATGGCGACATACCTGGAGCACACGGATTATATTCGCATCCGTTCGGTCTGCGTCTGCATTCCTGTCCATTGCCCTCATAACCAGGTGGACAACGTCCACAACGATAGCCCTGTTCAGTATCGGTACATTCAACACCAGGATAACAAGGACGGTCCCGACAGCTGGGCGGCCGTCGCCGGCAATCCTCCCCGTTGCCCTCATAACCAGCCGGACAGGGTCCACAACGCCGGCCCTCGGCACTTTCCCGACATTCAACACCAGGGAAACACGGACGATCGCGACATGTGATTACCGGATGGCACTCGTGACCGTTGCCGGTGTAGCCTTGTGGACAGGGGCCGCAATGTGGCCCTTCCGACGTGTCAATACAACGTACACCTTGCGCACAAGGGTTGTAAGAGTGGCATTGCGGTACAGATGGTGGACGGGGCTGTTTACATAATTCGCATTCTTCGATTATTTGCCGTAAACGATCGATGATTACCGTATGTTCGGTTACTTTATGGTTGAGATTGTTGACGGCAATGATGAGTTTGTTGAGGGCGTCGATTATTGTGTCTATAAAAACATTAAAAAAAAAGTTGTAATTTATGGATGAAGATGTGTGGTTTTTTTTAAGTTTCCAGATGTTGTAGATGACATTTCAACATCATGATTTCATTTGATAAGAATTTAATAGTTGGTTTTTCAAAATATTTTTTCTCTACTACCGATCTAATTCTTTAAGGTCATCTCTAACAAGCTCTATTTTTAGTTCATTTATGCATAATTTACCAACGGAAAACATCTATCAACATCAATCAATCGTACAATTTTTGTGAAAATGCTTTTTAAGACCGTTCAAGAGTACTCTAGCCTGGATTTTGCTACAAAATTAAAAAATGCCTTTCAAATAGAGCGTTTTTGAGGCTTCGAAATTGCAGAATTTTGCTTTATTCAGGTGGCTAAAAAGATTTAAACTCACTATCGTCAATTGCCGAAATGATGGGAATATCACCACGGTCCGGTACCCGTAGCAGACTCGTATACCCTTCATCATGCTGCACATCTAAATCTTCATGACTGAAAATACTATCGCTATATATCCGATGATCATCATCGCTTATCGGCAACGGGCATTCGTGTTTGCTCAAAACCATCCGTACATCCTTCTGCCCATCAACTTCCATCGGATACTTCTTCTCATGGAACTAAATAGGTGAACAAAAAGGAAAAAATTGTGTACTACTTTAATGATGACAATTTATCATCCAGAAATGGTAAAAACTAGTTCTATCGAGAATTTCTGGGTCAGAATCACTCACCACTTCCACCTGTGGTGTCTCCATTGAATTGTACATGTCACGCATCGATTTCGGCGTAGCCACCATGCCATAAGAGACACAATCGATATATAAAGTAGCATGGGCTCCCGGTTGGGTTTGATTCACCGATAAAATCAACGAACGTATAATTGTGTTCTCATTTAGCGTATCTACAGTGAAATGTTGCAAACGATGACGGCTATTCTCGAAAGTTTCCACAATAACTGGAAAATTGCAGTAGAAATTGGGAGAACTCGCGCAATTTCTGTAATTTACCTCGTTTCGTCCGGCGGTCAAGTTTCAATGCGAACTTCTGGTCACTGCCGGGGAAATCGACCGAAAATAACGTCTCGATTATGTCTTTAGGACGGCGTCTTGGTTTCACATGTTTCAAAGACAATACGAAATCGTCCTTCTTGATGACTTGTTCAATTTCTTTCGTGATAACTGTAAGAGATACAAGTTCTATAATTTATATACAAATATGGTTATATGTTTAACGTGACATGTTGTATAAATATCATTATCGATCAAGTTCCGTATTGCGAAAAATCCAACCCGATTAAATCGAAACAAGTTGATTTCAAACAGATTGTAACAAATTACTTAATTTAAGAATCAACCTACACACAATCCGACAGTATTATTAGCCTATAGTTGGAGGAGTCGGGGCCAATACAGCCCATTCATCAACTTTCATTCAAATTATTCGAATTATTTTCAAATTTGAAAAATTATAATAAAATGGCTTACTGGAGTTTAAGGAGACGGTGTCGACGAGGGCTACGATGCAGATTACAGCCCATAAGGCTGCCCCAACCCCAAACATGACTGGCTGGTTGTCACTCGATTACTGTAACAATAGTGAAGAAAAAGAACCTATAAACTGTTAAACGGCAACGTTACAACTGGACACGAAATTCTTTCAAGCTCGCGACTTACTTGGACTGAGTTCTCTTTTAACATATGTGTGTTGTTGTTGTTTATATGGGGATTTCGTCATCTTGTATGATGTATGCCTTATTTGTAGAGTGTAATCTTTTCAAAACAGTTAATTCTACACGAATTTTCCCGGGAATAGGTGCGCCCTTTAAAATATGAAATCATACAATTCCAAATTGGATCATTTTTAATTGTTTCCTATTAGAATAACTGTTCTATTTAAACGAGGAAAAACTAATTAAGTCCAACCTAATCCTGGATTTCCTTCTCAATTCAACTGTTGTTATAAATTCTAGTTGGTTTTCTCTATCGAAATCATCTCCCACGCTATTGTTGTAACTCGAAATTAACATTTTTAATGTCCAAAATTTAATTTCCTCGATATTTTCTCGAAATAGGTTTTTATTTATTTTAGTTTTCTATTCCACTTTAGGTATGGATTGGGTAATAAGAGACGTCATTAAATTCAAAACACCTACAGTTTTTGTTATAAATAATTATCCATCTGATATGCATGTTATTATCCTTTTGTGGCAACATTATTGTTGTCTCTAGTTATTTATTCTTCTAGCTTTTAGTTTATTATTATTCATGGACGATTTTACCATTATATAAATCTAAACGGTTACATATAGGCGCCAAGGTTCTATTATAACACAGGATTATGTTATTATTGAGTGAGTATTACTTAAACATTACTTAAGTCATCTTAAATTGAATTGAATCAGCGTACGTAGAATGCATACTAACTAGCCTTCAACGTTCATTCGGTGCATGAATCATTTTATTCTAACTTCAATCAAATGCAGTACGGTTAATTTAAATGCCTCAAGTGTCGTTTAATTAGCCATACAACAAAACAAAGCATATCCTCGTGATTCAATAGAAAACAAGAACAGTTTTGTTATTAAATATGAGACAATTTCTTTTTCTATTCGTTGCAAGGTATACTTTATTATCTGTACAAATTTCTGTGAATTTGGGGCTTTGTTTCTGCTTCTATTTCCGCAGTTTTTTAAACCGAAATCCAAGAAATACGAATTCATTGAAAGGTTCGGTGCGCGCAAATTGACAATTTTTAATCGTCGATATCTTGCTTGTTTGATGATATATTGTAATGACTATAACAGTATTGGAAAGAGTATTTCGAGGAGTATTTGGGGACATTGCTTGTTTTGGACAATTCCGATTCGATTTTGAGTTACAGAGAGTAATCTTGGAGCATGTTTTTCTTTCAAATTCTCTATATTTAGCAAATATCAAATTTTCAATGATTTTTTTACTGTAAATAACAGGTAATGGAAAGAATTTGTCAAATCTCTCAATAGATTTGTTAGTTTACCGGAAAATTGACAAATCGGTGTTCGAAAAATTCCAATTTTTAATAAAAATATCGCTCATTTCAGGAAATATTGGAACAACATGATTAGAAAGAGTATTTTAGAGCGTTTTGGTTTTGAAAAAATTCCGTTGAAGGCTGAGTTACAAAAGAAAATTTTGGAGCATTAATTTTTCTATTTTCCTATATTTTGCCCGATATTTTAACAATGATTTTCTAACAATTTATGAAACGGCTTATTCCGAGAAGTTTTCCAATCGGTTTGTTAGTTTACCGAAAATTGATAGAAACTTGAAGGCCCAAATTTCTCGATTCGGTATCAGACAAATTCCAGTATTTAATAAACGATATCTGGCTCATTTGATGAGCTATTGCAATGAGTAAAATAGCACTAGAAAGAGTATTTTAAGGAGTATCTAAAAGCGTTTTGTATTCTGGAAAAGTCTGATTGAATTCTAATTTATAGAGGACAATCTTGAAGCATACATTTTTAAAATTTTCCCCTATAATTATCGATTTTGCAACAATTTCCAAGCGATTTACAGGGAATTGAAAGAGCTCTCCAAATTTTCCAGAAATTCCCCATAACCTTGTTAATTTTCCGGTAAATTGGCGAAAACTTGAGAGTTTGCATTAATTTTCTTTGAATCGTTGTTCGAAAAATCCCAATTGTTAATAAGCAATATCGCTCATTTTAGGAGATATTCGAATAAACGCATGATTATAAAGAGTATTTTGGAGCGTTTTTGTTTTGAAAAATTTCGGTTGAACACTGAGTTACAAAAGAAAATCTCGGAGCAGCTTTTGATAATTTTCCAATATTTTCCCCAATTTTTTAGCAAACACTATCGATTTTTCATTGATTTTTCTAACAATCTATAGAGCATTGAAAGTGCTATAAGATTTCCCTGAGGTTTTCCAATCGGTTTGTTAGTTTACCGGAAAATTAATAAAAACTTAAAGGTCTAAATTTCTCGATTCGCTATCAAAAAATTCCAATATTCAATATACGATATCTTGCTTATTTGGTGTGATATTGTAATGAGTAAACTAACATTAGAAAGAGCATTTTAAGGAGTATTTGAGAGTGTTTTCTATTTTGGAAAAGTCTAGCCTGGAAAATCCGAACTTACAACAATCTTGAAGCATACGAATCTTTAAATTTCGCCCTATAATTCAACCAATATTATCGATTTTCCAACAATTTTCTAGCGGTCTATAGGAAATTGAAAGAGCTCTCCAAGTCTCCCAGAAATTTTCCATAACCTTGTTGACTGTAGCAATGAATGAATTAAAAATATTTTGGTCTTGTATACTTGATTTTTGTTGTTTATTTTGCTAAGACTATCCAAAAACCGAACAATCAATCAAAATGATTGATGAATGAAATATTTGTAGATAAATAATTTAGAATCAAATTAAAATAAAAATGGAGATAAATACAGAAAAATCGAGGGAAATTAAGTGTTTAGTTGACAGCATAATTCATAATTTTTACGAGTAAAACTGTCGAATTTCCAGCAAGTCTTTTAATAGCTCGTTTGTAGGTGGACAAAACTATTCAGATTGTCTGTATTTTCGAAATTTTTAGAAAATCCACGTTTCTATTGTACAATAAATTATGGAAATTACAGTCAAAATGACAAATGTTTTTCTTGTCTTTTAAAAATCAAACATTACTTGTACTAAGCCAATTATATTTCCCGACACGTTGCTCACATAAAATTAATATTTATTAGCCCAGTCAAATCCAATTTGAAGCCAATTCGCACTTGACTAGCCGACCATCACCTTGACATCCCACAGGAAATACATGAATAGTTTGAAATTACAAAATTTAACCAAAATTAAGCGACTATTTCTTGTAATTGTAGCGATTATAGAGAGGTGTACGGGCATAAAATCGATTCGTTTTGGCATTTCAATTTTATATGAACATTAAATAAGAATTTGTAAGAGAGTAGGCGAAAGAGGACAACCTTGTCGAATTTCTTAAGTATTCATAATAGGATCAGTAAAATATTTTATTAGCAATGGAATAAATTATAAATCCAATGCAACCGTGTATTTGTCAACTCTCACTCTGCCGTTTCTGTTTATTTTTTTCTCGTGTTGTCATTCAACAATAAACGACTTTAACATGTGCCAATAACCGCTAGAATTTAAATAACAAGTTCTAAATCTGTTAGCACACTAATAAATTTATGGTGGCACACCATTTCGATATTGTCGAAAAATTACGTGTTGATTAACGCTTAATATTCGCAAAACTGCAACGAAAACGAATCGCATCAACGCTCGAGTTTAATCGACGATTTCTCGTTTGGTTATCAACCGATTGTAACGAGTGAAGCGGTATTAGAAAGAACATTTCGAGCTGTATGGCGGGTTATTTAATTTTTGGAAATTTGGGCGCAATTTTGAGTTACAACGGAGATCTTGACGCATGTCTTGTTTTAGTATTTTTGGCGATTTTTGTATTTTCCCCCATAACTTCACTAATATTATCTATTTTTCAATGATTCTCACGCAATTTAATGCAGTTTCTCTTTCCAACGAGCTATGGTGGTTAATTTTTGGATGATAAAAAGAGAGAAATCCTTGAACAATCAGTATTTATAGGAATAAAAAAGACACGTTTGTACATTCATTCTACACGTATATTTATCAAAACAAAGGTTTATAAATTAAAAAATTAGGCTTAATTAATCTTCCTAATTATCAAATATACTTAAATCTCATAATAGTAGGTAATAATTATCATAATTATAACAAATAAAGATAATATTCGGTGCAATTTAAACTAATCAAATGAAATCAATGTCTAAATATTAAATATGGCATCATTCGAAAAAGTTAATTACAATAATAATAACGGCAGTTTAATTTCTTAAAGACCAACAGTTAAATAAATTCTATAACTATTCAATAATTGGATAATTATGTCTAAATGTTTACCCGAAAGGTAAAGCAACCGTACGGTCCGGGGTGGATTATTTTTGAAAAATCATCCCTCATACAGACGAAACTAAACTATGTTTTAGTGGAATTGGTCCCTAAACTTGAACTGATTTATCTTAAAAGAATAATATAATTATCTTCATTTTTTATAAGAATTCAACTATAAAACAAACAGATTTGGTAGACTGGAATTAAGATTCTTAGCTGAATTCTTAAATTAAATTAAACCTAAACATGTAACATTTGACTATAATTGGTTTCTATTTCAATCTACTACACAATATCAGACAATAATGGGAAATATCGTTTTTTTTTGATATTTCACCGTATTTTTGTCTTTATATGATATGATATGTACACTGAACATTTATTACAATAAAATTCAGCTAATTGTAAGGAATTGATAATCAACACTGTACAAATATCAATATTATTGTCATCGATTCAATAAATAAATATCGGAGGTTTAAAATTGCAGAAGCCGAGTATAAGTAGAATTGTTAAATTTTGATTTTAGATTCTTCAATAAAACAACAATAGGATGAACACTTCTTTCTTGGGGGTATACAAAGAAACGACAAATTTCCAAAAAGATCATCTAATTTTGATTATCTTTAGTGATTTCAACTAGTTCATGTGGATCAGCATTGATTCGATCGATTTCAGCGACTTTATCCAATTCACCAACGCTCAACAGATCAACCATACGGGCACCCAAACAGTCGCACATTACGTTGATTGTTGTACGGAAACGGTCACTATTAATTTTCAATAAACAATCAAATAATTAATTGGAAATTTGTCGACTTACAGTAACCAATCGACGGCTAAGATATTGATGACTTCATCGGCTGGCAAACCGACAGTATCCAAAACCATAACCATTGTAACGAGCCCGGCTTGGGGCACCCCGGCTGCTCCTATACTTGCTGCGGTTGCTGTGAGACTATTAACGAAAAAATTTATAAAAAAAATCTATTCAAACCAACAGACTCACCATACGGCCACAGTTTGCCCGAATGATAACGAAATATTGTTCAATTGAGCAATAAAAATAGCAGCTACAGCCTCATAAAGAGCCGTACCGTCCATATTCACGTTAGCACCGATCGGTATTACAAATCTTGTTATTCTCGGATCTAAGCCCATCTTATCCAGCGTTTGAATAGTAATCGGCATCGTTGCAGAACTATTAAAAGCAAATAGAAATCGAAATTTCGAGTGTTATAATCTAGAATTACCTAGAAGCTGTTCCGAAAGCTGTAGCAAGAACTTGACTGAGTTTACCGATGACTTTAAATGGTAAACGTCGTAAAACAACAAAATAGATGATTGATAAGGTGCCAAAACCGTGAAGGACCAAACCAAGCATAACTGTACCGAAATAGAGGCCTAAACGTCCAACTAAATCAGAAAAACTGCGTGTAGCTACCATTTTTGCTGTTACCAAGAAGAACACGCCCAATGGTGATAGCCTGAAATTCATTATCAATTATCTCTAGGGTCTATTTTCTTACGGAGATGTTACGGATTTCTGGCTCTTCAAAATTTGAGAGCTCTGGTTCTGTTTTTGTTTCGCCTTATTTTGAACGCAGGAGGTCCATGGGGTTAAAAAAAAATCCAATTTTTGATAACTGATATCTCGATTGTTTAATAAAATATCATAATAGATAAAACAGCATCAGAAGCAGCTTTCTAAAAAGTATCTGAAGGTGTTTTGAAAATTTTCAATTGAATCTTGAGTTACAGAGGAAAATTTTGGAGCACATGCTTTCTTGTTTTTTTTGTGTTGGTATTTCTCTCTATAAATTCGAAAATATTATCGATTTTTCTATGATTTTCTTTCAATGTATAACAAATTTAAAGCACTTTTAAAATCTTTAAGGAATTCTGCAATGGGTTTTTAGTTTTCCGAAAAATTGACCGAAATTTGAAGGCCTGTTGCTTTTTTCTTTGGATTCAATGACCGAAAAATACCCAATTTTAATACTCGATATTTGCCTTGTTTGCCGAATTATGGCAATGAGCTTAGTGCCTTTCGAAAGAGTGTTTCAAGGAGCATCTATACATGTTTTTGTTTAAGAAAATTTCGATTGTATTCTGAGTTACAGAGGAAAATTTCGGTACATGTGTTGTTTTTTAATTTTGTCCTATTGCCCCCTATAATTCAATTAATATTACCGATTTTCCATGGATTTTCCCCAAATTTATAAAACATTAAAAGAAGTTATCAAATCTGCAAGTAGGTCCACTAGGTCTGTTAGTTTTCCGGAAAATGACAGAAATTTGTTCAATCACTCACTTATAATGAGTACAAAAGCATTGTTTGATTTGAAGAAATCAGATTGAATTTGAGATAATCAGAAATTTCGGTAAACTTGTTAGTTTTCCGCAAAATGGCGATTTTCGTCTCCTTTTGATTAATTTTTTGGTTTCCAGTTCTATTGGCGTTATAATAAATTGCTGTGGTTCCGTAACACCTCTAATTTTGGGGGATACCTACCAAATTACCCAACTAGTGATCATCATCATTGCCTCAGCGATAGCTTCAAAGAATTGCAATAGAATCTTCCCTTTATCGCCCAACATACTCAAACTAACACCAAACACTATACTAAACATAACTAAACCAAGAACATTTGTAGTTGGATCGTATCTTTCCCGAAATTTCCAATTAAGTAACTCTGATATTGGAATGTCCTCTGCAAGAAAAACACAATTATTTTATAATTCGCTCCTTTTATTTTTGGACAAATTACCTGACATATTCCCGGAGAAATTCTTCGGCGGATCGAGGAATGTTTGCGACTGGAAAAACGTATAAAATTGTAAACATTTTGCAAAATAGTGGAATTGATCAATTTTTGTATGGCACGTGTCGGATAACGCAGGGAATTGAGAGGAAATGCTCATGTTGTCATGGCAATTGTTCGATCTTCTGTATACCTTACAACCTTACCAGTTGGTCTATTTTTAACAATTTTCTAATAGCATGTTTACAATATTTGCGATCGATAAAAGCAATTAAATTGCTGGACTTTTTACTCACCTGATGCGTACACGCTTGAATGATGTTCGGTGGGAACAGATTTCTGGAAAAAAAAACAGATTCAATAATTCAATTTGTGTATTTGTAGATGAATATATTTATGTTTTAATATGTAGAGAATATAAAAACGTATAGCCCGGATACGGTTGTGACATGAGATTATTAGCATCCAACATAGTAAATTTCCTGCAACAATCAACCATGTCCTGCTAACTTTCAGTTAGTGTCAAATATAACTTGTTATACTAGAAATCGACTGAAATTCCACGTTTGAACGGTCAAATTTTCGAAAATTTCCACCAATTTAGCGTGTCTCTCATTCATGTTTGTGTCTATTTGGGTTTCCTATTAGGATTATTAGCAAAACTTTTAAATTTAATAGCAATATAAATAAATAAAGGCGAATTTATTTGTTCGTACATTTACTTCTATAAATATTTCTCCGATTGAATCACGAATTCTGAAGATTCTCCTTTAAATAATCCTATCAATATTGACGCCTTCGAGGCCAATTAGATTTGCTTTCAAAGTTCACGAATCTATATATTTATCGCTAAGAGGTCGTAGCGTTAGTCCAGTTGTCATTTGAAATAGTTCTTCGAAAATTTGGCCACAATACCGATTGGTTGTAGGCTTAATTCCAATAGATTTGCTTTGTTTTCAGTCTGTGGAATTTTTCAGATTTTCGGCTCAATTGCTGTCAATTTATCAAACAGCCGTACTTCTTATTTTCCATTTGAAAAAATCCGTTTTTAAATCTACTTATTGTATCCAGTTTCATGATGAATGCGGCTATCTATTTTGGATTATATCCAGTAAAAATACTAGACACAAACACATTAATACGCGAAGAATTTTGAAATTTCGCCAATTCGTTTAATTTTTTCTTCAACGACTAGAAATGTTGAAATTCTTACCTGACCAAATCGAGTAGAGTGTCCTGTGTAAGTACTTTACGTTGTAAACCTTCTTCACTATCTTCAGCGCTCTTCTCCAACGGCTGGGCCCCAACACCAGGCCGTATCGTTATCACCAAAATAATTCCAAGTATAACAGCACATATAGTTGTTGTTGCATAATAAGCGATCGATCTGACTGCAATCCGTCTAGATAGACTCAAATCCAATGAACCAACGGCCGTTATCACCGATGTCGTTAATAATGGTATAATTAACGATTTCAGCATACGCAAGAATATATCACCGGGAAATGCCAAATACATTGACTCCCGTTTCGTCCATTTCTCTTGTGATAAAGCTCGGATTAAACAACCAACAGCTGTACCGCCTAAGACTCCGACTATTGTCAGGATCGTCAATAGATTTCGACGGACGAACGATCTGGCTCCACGTGCCATTCTTTTTGCCAAATTATCGCCTCAATTATAACAAAATATGCCGATTCTTGCTAATTGCCTGGAAATAAAAACAAATTAAAGAAGCTGAAATGATTCAAGACAACAGAATTTAATCTGGTGAATCTCTACAATATTCCAATAAATTCTACTTTTTGTTTCCATATTTACGTCAAATATGAAGCTTAGAGCAGCAATTTAATAAAGCAGTTCGCTTACTTTCCAATTAGGCTGCTAATGGAGCTTTGTACAAATGGATTTTTTCTTGAAAGCATTTTAAATTCGATTATTTGCAATAAAATTAAAGTTCAATGTAGAATTTTTAGTAAATAATACACGATTTTCTACGGTTATTAATTCTAAAATCGCTCCAAAGTGGATTTGCAAGCTCAATATCAACAAAATTAGAATATTTTTGTCACTAATAAGGTCAAGGATTGGTGTTTTCGGTGATGTAATTATCAAATCGGATTTACTTTCGATTTCGCGATGAAAAATTACTTTTGGATAAAGTGACAAAAATATATTCTTAGCTTTTTGGAAACTTACATGACTATAAATTTGCAATATGTGCTAACATCTGTTATAATAATAAAATTTTGGAGTTGTAAAGATTAAAATAAACAAATTTCAGTTGATTTAGCTAACTTTATAACCATCATTTATTGTATTATTAATAACAATATTAAATCGAAAAAATTTAAGCGCTATTCTCAAGAATAGATGATCGTATTCTGCAACTCGTCAATTTTTCGAAATAAGTCGTAGCCGCGTCTTGAACGACTGAAACCACCAAAAATTCTCTTATAACGACAATTGTCTGATGAAAAAGTTAGAGAATACTGGCCGTAAAGATAGAGATTTACGAATTACCATCAATTTAAAGTCTATTTTGGTCGTTACGAATAAAGAGTTGATTCTAACAAGCTTATCGAGCGATTCAAATATTAACGATGCGTACCGACTTGCGAAAATAAAAATTGGCAACAATTTATCCGTTCAATTACACCAAATTCGTTATACTCGATTAAGAAATTCGAATTAATCTAACATTGGATTAAAATTCCGGATTCATGCAATTTGGCACAATTCGAAGATAACGCAAGACAAAGCGTCCAAATCAAATACGGTTATCAACAGTGGTTGTTTGTTTTTTGATAGATCGACTCCTGTTCTACTGTTTGTCTGCCAACTATGTGTTTTGACACGAAGAAAATGGTATTCTGTAACTTGACAATGATGCGCTGTAATCTGCGCGATGATTTTTTTCTATTCTGCAATTAAAGTTATAGAATACGGGCCGTATTGTACTTTTATTAAATTGTAGAAACAAGCTCGTATTCGTACTTGAACTTCTCGAATTCAAATATCAAACACTTAATATGCAAAAGTTGTTTGTTGTATACACGCTGAATAAATAAATCCCATGTATAAATATTTAATCTACACAAATTGCAGTATTTTTCTCTATTTACTCCATTGATAGTTTGCGGATCAAATCGTAGGTAAAAATTAAGCTGTTTCTAGTTGATTTTTTGAAATTTAACAAGTTCGATACGTGGAGACGGTGTTTTTAGTGTTGAAACAGTTGGACTTTTCATCAAATAGATAAAATTCCACAGTTTGGATTTTCACCTTGATTAATTCAGAAATATTTCAATCAACTACGATTTATTAACAACAATTCAAATTTACATAAGGTTTTTTTGAAATTGATAATCATATTTAAATAGAATAATTTATGAATAGATAATTATTGTTGCAAACTATTACTCGGTTATTTTTTTAATTTTAATTAATCCGATGCGGTTTGATGAGGTTTTTACTAGTTTAATCAACTGTTCAAGTGGATTTATTAAATTATTTCAACACATTGTCCACAGGCGCATCTTAAATGAAATTTGTCAAAATTCTAATTAGTTTGCCCGTTATACGCTCATTATTTTTGTTAATCAAAAGAACTAAAAACAAGAATGTTCCTAAACAATCCATTAATAAATTTGAATATCAATTAATGATTTATTTACAAGTTACATCATCGATTGATTGGACGTAGTCGAGGACACGGGAGAAGAAAAAATATTGGAAAAAACGATTCCAATGACCATTACATAATAATCGTAATCTCGACTATAACCTTGATAAATCGTGTTATATCACAAAAACGTTGTATTTATTTAATAAAACATGACTTGTGTCGAAAATCTGAATAAACGTGTATTGTAATTCGGGGCAATTCAACAGAAATTAGAAAAGATAAAGGCTCGTATTCTGTAACTTTTTCGAAACAGTCTCTAACTTCTGTTGGAAAGTTGCGATTTTTAGTTCTTAGAGATAACGTTGATGACAATTATAATGTCTTGGATATGGTCACTTATTTAGTAAAGTTGTTTTAAAATAACTGGAATTTTGATCGACGATTTCTCCTGTATTTTTCACTCCAAAATCAAATACTAGGGGTGGTTGGAAAGAGAATTTTGAGTAATACGACTAACTCTATCATTTTAGAGAATTTTGTGGAAATTTCGAGATATAGAAGCTAGTTTTTGGATATTATAAGTTTAGTTACACAATTCGGTTTTATTTAGAAAAAGTGGAGTTTTTACAGACGATTTCTCCTTTATTTTTTTAGTTTAAACTGGAGTACTATGGCTCGTTAGAAAGGGCATTTCAAGCGACATATCCTGAATTCTACCATTTTGAAAAAAACATGGAAACTGAGTTATAGATAAAAACCTAAGATCTTGTGTTGTTTTAAATTTTCTGCCATAATTCAGCCAAAATTAGTCTGTTTACAATAAATGGGGCTTAATCGTTAGAAAATCGATAGAGCTTTCCAAATATCCAAGAAATTCGAAGATCGGCTTGCTAGTTTCCCGGAAAGTTGAGACAACAAAAATTAACTGAAAAACTAGCAAGATTTGAAAATTCTAAAGAAATTCATGTGCCTTTTTAATTCGCAGTCTATATTAAAATGGCTAACTGTTATCCCATACGAATTGCGTCTTGATTACAGTAAAACAAGCATACTTGTTGCATTTACTTAATTACCAAAGCAGAAAATTAGCATTTAATTAGACAATTAATTATATGTTTAGTAACAGTGACAAGTACTCTATAAATAATGCAAAATAATCGCCACAAAGGTCAGAATTACGCGTTTTATTTAACATTTAACAACAATGCACACTTAAATTATCCAATAGTGAAATCCTCAATTACTGTTATCAATTCAAGAATTTGAGCAACTTTTCCTACTCGTAATACAATCGATTATTTGAAATGTTACTAAAATCGTGGTATTTTTTGTACAATTGGAGACAACAAAGTGGTAAATATTCGTGATAAAGACTACAATTAGTAAATATATCGAATTAGACCAAATAAGATAACGATTAGCAATAATACGATAACAGAAAGTAATTAGCGCCAATAAGAATTGATGGTAGAGCTAATCTAGACCGGTTGAAGATAAATGTGAGATTCCAGTAAACAAAAATACAATCCGAATATAACTAGGGGCGCTTGAAATGTAACGCAAGATGGAATCAAAAATTCTAATTAACGAAATAAAATGGAAACTAATTAGCAATTCCGTATTTGCTTTGAATAGAAGCAGCTTCATTTCGTTGAGTGCTTACCAAACAACTTGTTTGTTGTTGACAAATACTCTCCTTATTCCTTGTTATTCTTACTTGTTGAATGTCGCCGAGGCTATTTCAACGATTTCGCTAATAATTAGGTAGCTCTAATCTGATTAGGCGATTTTATAAAGTCGTTCATGGCACTATTTCACGATTGTGCTCTTTTGGAGCGAAAAATTGGAGGAGTATGGTGATTCTAACGAAATTCACAGGCTAATTATAGAGAAGAATGGGGATATTTTTGTGAAATTCGGAAATCGGACGGCTCAGACGATCAATTACCGAAATTTATTTATGAATCGAACAAGAATGCTTATAACTGTGTATATTTTTAACAATTCATACACGTAAATGAGTGCAAGGGAATAAGAGAGGAGTACCAAAGGAAGTGTTTAATAAAAATAAATTATTAATGAAAACAGAACTGATAAGTGAGGCACGAAGCGATCCGCAACAAGGAGACTTTCTCATCTATCAAATATTATTTGCAATTCTGGCTTGATTATCGAAAAAAATCAAGAAACAACGATTAAAAGATAACATTTCTGTATTGTTTTGTAGAGTTGCCAGGCCGTTTACGATGCGACAACTTAAAAATAGCCAATCTGTACGACTAAATTATGCATACAGATGCACCTGTATTTTTGAATAATACAAATAATAATCGAATTTTATAAATAAACAAATCGGAAACATGACTAGATACAATAATAGACGTCTTCCTGGAAACGTGATTGGAATTCCAATTATTTTTATAATTCGCGCGATTAATTCCAGTGATTAGGCTAATAATTTCAGGAGATCGATTGTAGAGCTGAAACTGGACAATTTTGAGTCTACTCTGTTGTTATCAGTTGAAATTTGCGTTAATTATAAATTAATGTTGTTATTAAATTAATTGGGTTATCAAACGATAATTGGTAGCAATTTTTGATTTTTCAGAATATAAGTTGGTCAATTGAAACGCTCAGATATTCTCTAGTTTTTGATTCAAAATCGCCTATAATCCCCCAATCACCCATAAACCCACGTAGATTTTATCAATGGAAAAAATGATGAAAACAATCATGCAATTTATCTATTTATTTGTTAATTTGTTGATTTATTTGTGAGAGAAATAATGAAAATTGTTTTACCGTTCAACAGGTATCAGTTGTAAACAGCATCCGTATGGAGCTGGGACCACCACGGAAATAGTCGCCGCCGGTTAACAACACAACTGCCACCACTGTCACCGCCGCCGCCGCCACCGACGTCGTCGTCGTCGTCGTTGTCGCGCACTAATCTCCTGGCGAGTACGCACGCGAAATGTCGCTCGTCTCAACCGAACGCGACGCTTTTATCTATCTTTGAATTTATTTATCGAATTGGATTTATTGTATGTGGTCGCGATTGTGGCCAGTTGGAGACTGGTGTTGTTTTTGCTAATTCGGTCTATGTAAAGTTGGCTGAAATCTGGTGGCGGCCGCGCCGTTACGCTATTTACATACCGTCCGTCCTCCGGTGGCTGTGCTCGATGATGTCGATTGCAGTTCCACCGGATCTGGATGAATAAGTTCAGGGGGAATGCCGCCGTTCTATGCTAATTGTAATTGATATTGGCGGTATTTATTCTAGGATCTGGCTAGTTAAATTGTTTAAAAAATAAATTTCGAAAAAAATGCGCGTATTAACGATCCAATTTCATACGAATTTTCCGACAATTAACCACATCCTAATTCCTATAAAAAAATACAAATAACGATCGATAAATTGTAATTTTAACCGATAATTGAACAATAAACGAACACAACAAGCCGATTTCTTAACGTATCTCGATAATAAATATTGAAACACCAAAGGTATTGACAATAAACAATAATTGCAATACATATGAATGACGCAATTCGAATAAATTTTTTCTCTTGTACGCCAGGCATATAAACAAATTATATTAGGAAATACATCTGGGATAATTATAGTTAATTGTCCCACTGACCCAACAAAGATCCCACGCTTTGAATAATTTGCAAAAAATTCAGGACAAATAATTTCCGGGGACTACAAAAAACGAACCGAAACCGAATTTAATCAAAATTCTATTTACACAAGTCGTATTTTCAATCATCAATTTCGTTAAAGACTGATTGATCTGTTATATTTTGGTGGAAAATAAATACAAAAATTGTTTCATAATACAAACTAAGGTCTGGTAGCTGGTTTGTTCGGTAATTTACGCGAAATTCTGACAAGGATCATTAAAATTAAATAAAAATAATCTATACGGAGCCTTTATTTCGCATCCTATTTGTTTAATTAGATATATTTTTATATAATAGACAATAAATAAAAGTTATCTTAAAGGTGCAATAAATTGTTCAAGTTTAATTTATAACTTCATCACATTAATAAAAATGCTCGCAAATACGTCCGATTCACAGAAAAATCATATTTATCCAACACAATTGATATGATTTCCATAAACAAGTTAAAATTCAGCGGAATTTTATTGTTTCTAAAGATTGCTTTCCTTGAAATTACGTTCGATTTGTTTTAAATGTTCCAATTTTTAATTACATTGACCTATAAACCTATTAAATATCCGTGACATTATAACCTTTTCATTCCGATTATCTCATTTTAATCTACATTAGCAATAAATAATCGAAATAGCAATAATTCCAGAATTCCCGCCGTATTGTTAACAATTCCATCAACCTGACATCTATTGCGATTCGCTACAACAACAAATTGCCGCTATTAATCCCTAGATGTCGCCTCATTTCAATCTACATTAAAGTCACTAT
Source organism: Hycleus cichorii (assembly GCA_013841215.1). Classification (NCBI taxonomy): domain Eukaryota; kingdom Metazoa; phylum Arthropoda; class Insecta; order Coleoptera; family Meloidae; genus Hycleus; species Hycleus cichorii. The sequence goes on from JACDRQ010000694.1 coordinate 24,406, forward strand.
ACAGAGTGAGCCAAGTGGT
>JACDRQ010000695.1:0-23556 GCA_013841215.1 Hycleus cichorii
CTGTAACTTTCAACAAATAATTCTATATACGTTGTTGGCAATTATTTCTACCGAATAATCAACGACACACGTTCTTATTTTATTATTGTAATTATGTCGATTTCCATTAAAAATATAAACAAACGACTAAAATTCTACAGCTGTGCCTATCATAACGTAGTGTATGAATCAAGCTACGACTCTATAAAATTAAACCACAGCCAACTTTTATATAAAATATTGTATTACGCTCATATTCTGTAACTATCATCGAATAATCCCTATACATTGTTACCAACGAGTTTCTAACGAATAAGCAACGACATACGTTCTTGTTTCATTAATAATTGACATCAAGGTTGGCTGTGTCTGTTCATTATTTAGCGTTATACTTTTGTTTATTAACAAATGACAAGTAAAGTCAAGCCACAGCCAACCATATTCTGTAAGTTTCAACAAATACCCTCTATACATTGTTGCCAATTATTTCTACCAAATAATTAACGACATACGTTCGTTTTTTTGTTGTTGTTGTTATAACTAAATTAATATCATAATCAATAATAGATTTCTAGTTGGCTGTGCCTGTCACTAATAAAATATGAACAAAGCTACGACTCTATAGGGTCAAGATATAGCCAACTCTGATACGAACCGTATTCTGTAACTTTCAACAAATAATTCTATATACGTTGTTGGCAATTATTTCTACCGAATAATCAACGACATACGTTCTTATTTTATTATTGTAATTATGTCGATTTCCATTAAAAATATAAACAAACGACTAAAATTCTACAGCTGTGCCTATCATAACGTAGTGTATGAATCAAGCTACGACTCTATAAAATTAAACCACAGCCAACTTTTATATAAAATATTGTATTACGCTCATATTCTGTAACTTTCATCGAATTAATCTCTATACATTGTTACTAACGAGTTTCTAACGAATCAGCAACGACATACGTTCTTGTTTGATTAATAATTGACATCAAAGTTGGCCTGTTCATTATTGAGCGTTATACTTTTGTTTATTAACACACAGCCAACCATATTCTGTAAGTTTCAACAAATACCCTCTATACATTGTTGCCAATTATTCTATCGATTAAGTAACGACATACGTTCTTTTTTTAAGTTGTTCTAATTAAATTAAAATAAATAAAAATAAATTTACCCCATATTGACATTTCCATTGTTCATCGGACATAAATATACGTTGATAATTTTGACAGAACAATTTCGGTGGTATTCTATCGATTTTCTCACCACGATAGAGAAATTTCTGTTTCACACTTGTCGTATAACATGTATCATCAATATAGATATCAATTGGTGTTATAATAAATGGAAAACGTGTCTTATCATTAAACGACAATGATAACATAATTTTCAATACTTCAGTTATATGATTGGCCAACAGATCGAGATTGATGAACTTCAAACAACACGGTCGACCATCTCTGCGCACCGGTAGGCCGATTTCATTGCGCATATTCGGATCGAACAGATAGAGATAGGGATATTGTTTGGTTTGATTGAGAATATCATCCTCATCGTATTCCTCCCATATGGCCAAGATTAAATTGTGCAATTGTAGTATGCCATGACTGTTATTGGCGAAGAAATCTTCCAAGGCTTGCCTTAGAGTCGGCGGTTGATTGAATAAATTCATCGCCAATTGTTCCTCTTCATCCAAAACAACATAACCTATAATTCGATATGTTCAACTATTAGCGAAAAAAAAATTGGTTTATCGACTGGGGATTGAACCCTGGACCTTTCGTAGTTTAGCGGTCAGAGGGCAATGGTCCGGTAAACGGAAGTCATGGGTTCAATTCCCTGTCGATATACCTTTTTTTTCAGTATTTTCAGTGATTTGACGCTAACAGTTGAAAACTATAGTCGAATTAAAACAATATATACAGGGTGAAGCAAGTGATCGGCCAATTAAATAAATTCGAATTGTTAGAGTTGCTGTAATGAGATAGACACTTGTTTTTACACCTCAACTATCACTAGACAATATTTTGGTTGTTCTACTAACCTATTTTATATAATGGTTGAGCAACCCACTTTCCTATTTTGAACGGAAATGTGGATTTTTTATTGCATATTTAGATTCTATGGCCAAATTGAAGGGCACTTTGATAATGTGACTTATAGTCTAGCGTCCATAGTTTTTCAGGAATTTTGACTTTTTCTGAAATTTTTGACTTTGCAGGGTTTTATAAAAAAATTCATATCTCTGAAAATATTGTCGCTAGACTACCCAAATTTGGAAATTAAATAGCTCAAACTATGGACTTTCAGCTGGATTTGATAGAATTGAATTATCTTTCAGGGTTTGGCTGAAAGAAAATACTAAAACATAGTAGGCTTAGTGAAATAATTTTCAGTCATAATTAACCTCTAAACAATTAATTATTTTCAGATTGGATTTTATTTTCATGTAAAATTGGCTGAAATCGCTGAAAGAACCTGTAAAATACCCATTGTTAACCTCAAATTTGACAATTAATGTCATTTTTCTAAGCCTTCTATGTTTCTCATTATATCAAATCATAGCCAACTATAGATATTAGGTATTTTCAAATAAAAAGGAAACGCAGAAGCTGAAAATTCTGAATAACTGAAAAACTATCGGAGATAGGTATAGGGAATGCTAATACAGTTCGATTCAGAATTATTTTCTCTATCCAACCGTATAAAGAAATATAGGGTGTTCCGTTTAAAATAAGCGAGATATTACAGTCTGAAAATTACCTGAAAGAAACATCAATTTCAGCCAAACTATTGGAGATTATCTAATTCTGTAAAATCTGTTAGAAACTACAATATTTAAACTATAAGAGCCCCAAATTTCGAGTATGTAAACGCTATAATTTCAGAAATATAGACTTTTCAGGCAAACACTACAAAATCGAAATTTCCAAAAATAAGTCGAAATTCCTGAAAAACTATTAACGCTAGACTATAAGTCGTGTTATCAAAGTGCCCTTCAATTTCACCATAGAATCGAAATCTGCAATAAAATCTATATAATTCCTTCCAAAATAAGAAAGTGGGTTGCTCAACCCTTACCAAAAGTAGGTCGGTAGAGCAACGAAATAACTTTCTAGGGGTAGTTCGGGTGGAAAAATCGGTATATACGAAATTTCAGAAACTTCAAGCGATTAGAACGTCTATTTTGAATAGGCCAAACTTTTGGTAATTGTTAATTTTAACCTCTCAATTGTCAACTTAACCTGTAGTTTCAATCAAACAACATTGACAACAAACTCTAGCCAGACCAAGCCGGAATATCTGATCGTGTACACTATAAACATTCAATTTCTTCTCCCACGGTTGTATGAAGAACTTCTTATAGAGTTCAGCGTACAATTCTTGACCACTGATGATAATCTCATCGATCATAAAATCGGGCCAAATTTGTGTTTTTTGTAATAAATTCATCGTTAAAGCAATATAAACAATTGTACAACCGGCATGATGAACTTGACTAGTGCCCAATGTTAAATATTTCCGTTGGCCACGCAATATCCATCTGAAATTCTCCAATGGCATTGTACGATTGAAACAATTAACACGATCTTGATCTTCATCGGGTGGTTGACGATCAATATGATTATAACCGGCTGCCATTGCTGCTAGAATATCGTCTTTCTTCAATTTAATCGATTGTCGATATTTACGTTGACATTCAGTGATTACTAATTTTTCAACAATTGTTAAATGGTATTGATTTAAACCGACTTCGGGTAATGTACGTCGATATAATTGACATAAATCTTCTAAATTTTCATAGCGTGTTATACAGGCACAACCGGGTTGTGATGGTAGACCATCTGGACCACGATTATATGGATCGAACATATAATAAAAACCTTCTAAACGAAACACTACAACGTATTTTACTGGAAAAATTAAACGATTTTGGTTAATTTATTAGAAAAATATATACAGAACGTCTCGAAATTGTTGATTTTATTTAGAATTAGACACCGTTTCATTAGAAAATTCGAGAAATGTTTAGAAATATACAGTATGCCTCGAGGTTCTAGTGTTGTGGATAAATGCGTGTTATAAAAGCACACCGTGTTATACAAGTCAAACCGTGTTAAAAAGTGCAACCGTGTTATAAAGTACTACCGTGTTATAAGGATACTACCGTGTTATAAAAGTACTACCGTGTTATATAAGTACAGCCGCGTTATATAAGTACAATTGTGTTGTATAAGTTCAACCGTGATGTGATGGTAGAATATGGATCGAACATATAAAAAAAAAGCCGTCAAATCGAAATATTACAATGTATTTTACTGCAAAAATGAGAGAAATTCGGTTGATTTATTAGAAAAAAATATACAGAACGTCCCGAAATTGTTGATTTTGATTTAGAATTGAAACGATCAAGTAATCATAGATACTGTTTCTTTCGAAAATTCGAAAATTTTTAAAAATATACACTGTCTCGAAGTTCTAGTATTGTAGATAAATGCGTGTTAAAAAAGTCCACCGTGTTATATAAAGACGACCGTCTTATACAAATGCTACCGTGTTATGTAAGTACAACCGTGTTATATAAGTGCAACCGTGTTATACAAGTACAACCGTGTTGTGATGGTAGACCATCTGGGCCAAGATTATATCGAACGAACATATGATAAATGCCCTCTAATCGAAATATTACGACATATTTTACTAGAAAAAACAATACACAACCGTGTTATATAAGTCCAAACGTATATAACACGGTTGTCCGTGTTGTGAGGGTAGAAAGACTATGATGTATTTTACTAGAAAAAACAAAAGATTACGATCAAGTAACCATAGACACTGTTTTGTTCGAAAATTCGACAAATTTCTAGAAATCTACAGTATGTCTCGATGTTATAAAAGTACAGCCGTGTTATATAAGTACGACCGTGTTATACTAGTACCAGTGTTGTGATGGTAGAAATACTACGACGTATCTTAGTAGAAAAAAAAAACAAAAATATACAGTATGTCCCGATGTTGTAGCACTAAATATAATTGTGGATAACTGCGTGTTATACAAGTACAACCGTGTTGCGATGATATGTTTATACTTTACAAGAGAAAACAAAAGAAATTCCGTTAATTTTCTAGAAAAATATATACAGAACGTCTCGAAATTATTCGATTTATTTAAATCAAATAGCCATTGGTACTGTTTTGTTCGAAAATGCGAAAAATTGAAGAAATATACAGTACGTCCCAAAATTATTGGATCAGTTGAAATTATCGTGTTGTAAATGGAAAACATCAAGTAGTCTGTTGTCGATGTTGTTTTGTTTGAAAATGCAATTGATTTTTAGAAATATACAGTATGTTTCGAAGATGCGTGTTATACAAGTACAACCGTGTTGTAATAATACTTTAATAGAAAAATAAAACAAATTTGGTTAATTTTCTTGAAAAATATATACAGAACGTCCCGAAATTATTGTATTAATTTATATCAAGTAGTCATTGGCAGTGTTTTGTTTGAAAAATGGAAGAAATATACAGCACGTCCCAAAATTATAGTATCTGTAGTTGAAATTATCGTGTTTTAAATGGAAACATCAAGCAGTCTGTCGTCGATGTTGTTTTGTTCGAAAGTTGGACAAACTAAAAAAATAAATATACAGGATGTCTCGAAATTGTCGTATTTTCTATTTATAAATGTATAGCAAAAGTAACTGTTTAGCGTAGATTTTGACTCTAGGATGGATGTTGGAAGAGTTGTACAGCCGGGTTCGAATCCCACTCATGTCGGTCAATCTTTTTTTCAAAAAATTTCAGTGTAAATCGATACATAAATAGTGGATATGTAGTAGGTTAGTTGTTGGAAGAATTGTACGATTCGGGTTCGAATCCCACTCGTGTCAACTACACTTTTTTCAATTATTTTTACTAAAATTTTGACTTTTGTCACTTGAATAGAAAATGTATAGAAAAAATAACTGTTTAGTGTACATAAATAGAAGACATCTAGTGTGCTGCTTGTTGGAAGAGTTGCACAGACGGGTTCGAATCCCACTCGTATCAACTACACTTTTTTCAACATTTTTTACCAAAAATTGAACATTTTTTGATGAATTTTAACATTAATCGTCATGTAAATAAAAAATATATAGAAAAAATAACTATTGAGTGTAGGTTTTGAGTCTGTGACGGATGTTGCAAGAGCTGTACAGTCGGGTTCGAATCCCACTCGTATCAACTACACTTTTTTCAATATTTTTTTACCAAAAATTAAACATTTTTTGATGAATTTCAACATTAATCGTCATGTAAATAAAATATGTATAAAAAAATAACAATTGAGGGTAGGTTTTGAGGCTGTGACGGATGTTGGAAGAGTTGTTACAGTCGGGTTCGTATCCTAGTCGTGTCAAACAGTTTTTTTTTCAATAAATTTCAACAGAAATCGATACATAAATAGAAGATATCTAGTGTACCAGTTGTTGGAAGAGTTGCTCATTAGGGTTCGAATCCCACTTGTATCAACTACACTTTTTTCAACATTTTTTAATGAAAATCAGACTTTTTTTGATGAATTTCAACATCAATAGCTAGATCAATTGAAAAAATAGCTGTGTAGTGTAGATTTTGAGTCTATGATGGATGCTGGAAGAATTTTACAGTCGGGTTCGTTTCCTAGTCGTGTCAAACAGTTTTTTTTCCAATAAATTTCAACAGAAATCGATACATAAATAGAAGATATCTAGTGTGTTGCTTGTTGGAAGAGTTGCACAGACGGGTTCGAATCCCACTAGTATCAAATACACTTTTTTTAACAATTTCGTTTAAAAATTTCACTTTTATTGATGAATTTCAACGTCAGTGATTACATAAATAGAAAATGTATAGAAAAAACAACTGTTTAGTGTAGATTTTGAGTCTCTGATGGATGCCGGAAGAATTGTACAGCCGGGTTCGTATCCCGCTAGTGTCAATCACTCTTTTTTCCAATAAATTCTAATGTAAATCGATACATAAACAGAAGATATCTAGTGTGCCAGTTGTTGGAAGAGTTGCACAGTCGGGTTCGAATCCCACTAGTATCAAATACACTTTTTTTAACAATTTCTAATGAAAATTACGCCTTTTCTTGATGAATTTCAATATTAATCGTTACATGAATTGAAAAAATGGCTGTGTAGTGCAAATTTTGAGTCAATGATGGATGTTGGAAAAGTTATACAGTCGGGTTCCGATCCCACTAAAGTCAGTCAATCTTTTTTTCAATAAATTTCAACAGAAATCGATACATAAATAGAAGATATCTAGGGTGCCAGTTGTTGGAAGAGTTGCACAGACGGGTTCGAATCGCACTCGTCTCAACTAGATTTTTTTCAACAATTTCGATTAAAAATTTGACTTTTATCGATGAATTTCAACGTTAGTGATTACATAAACAGAAAATGCATAGAAAAAACAATTGTTTAGTGTAAATTTTGCGTCTCTGATGGATGCCGGAAGAATTGTACAACCGAGTTCGTATCCCGCTAGTGTCAATCACTCTTTTTTTCAATAAATTTCAATAGAAATCGATACATAAATAGAAGATATCTAGTGTGCCAGTTGTTGGAAGAGTTGCACAGTCGGGTTCTAATCCCATTAGTATCAAATACACTTTTTTTTTAACAATTTCTAATGAAAATTACGACCTTTCCGGATGACTTTCAATATTAATCGTTACATGAATTGAAAAAATAGCTGTGTAGTGCAGATTTTGAGTCTATGATGGATGTTGGAAAAGTTATACAGTCAGGTTCAGATCCCACTAAAGTTAGTCAATCTTTTTTTCAATAAATTTCAACAGAAATCGATGAATTTCAACGTTAATGGTTAAATAAATAGAAAATTTATAGAAAAAAAAACTGTTTAGTGTAGATTTTGAGTCTCTCGTGGATGCCGGAAGAATTGTACAGCCGGGTTCGTATCCCGCTAGTGTCAATCACTCTTTTTTCCAATAAATTTCAGTATAAATCGACATATAAATAGAAGATATCTAGTGTGCTAATTGTTGGAAGAGTTGTACGATTTGGGTTCGAATCCCACTAGTACCTACTACACTTTTTTCAACAATTTCTCACGAAAATTACTAGAAAAACTCAAATTATACTCACATTTACAATGCAAAATACCAAATTTTCGTGTTTCAAACAACAATTCCAAAGCTCGCCTCAAATTTGTATAAACACGATTATTGACTTGTTGTGTTTCAATATCATCCAAATAAACATCACCGGTATAATATTCCAAAATAAAATCCAAATCCACTTCATTATGATCAATACAAAATTTCTTATTAAAATCATCAATCAAATAATCGTGTTGTTGTTGTAATTGTTGTTTCACCATCAATTCGATTGTTTCAAAACTTAAATTATATAAACGTTCGCGCAATTCCAAATATTTCGATTTCAATTTATATGTGAATAGACGATCACCATAATTCATTATCGAATCAATCGTATCGATATTGAATTTCTCTAATCGATACATTGCTATAAAAGCGATAAGTACAAAACAACACGGTATGGCTTGTTTACCGCGGTTTTCAACCGTGTAAATTTGATCGTTTAGAGTGACCCGACCGCGCAGAATCCAATAGGTTTCTTTAACGAACTTAAAACCACACCAATCCATCGATTCAGACGGTAATAGATCGTCGACGTGCAACCGATTCTCCAATTCGACGTGCTTCAATCGATACTCCAATGTACAATAATTCCTCGACGGCGTGTTATAAATGAGATTGTAAACCAAACCGACGATATTGTCGAAACATAACACGCACATTCGACGTTCATGCACCAATTCCTCTTCGATAATCCCGTAGGATTTCAATCGAGCTTCGATGGATAATTCCAAACGACGATAACTGGTCAGATCCGTGTCGTCGTCGGGGAATTGGAAGCCTTCCGGCAACACGGCATCCTCGCCAACATCGCACAGATGCGAATAGTCAACGTCGCCTTTTATGTACAAATGGCCGTTATCGTCGCGCCCATACGGATCGTATAGGAAATACAAATGGGTTGCTGGATCCTTCCATAGGCACAATTCGATCAAATCGGTTTGGAAAATCAACAGACTCTCTTCTAATTGTTGGATATTGTCGAAAAATAGGTTAAGATCGTCTTCTAATTTATTGGCTAATAGACCGGTGGAGATTTCTTCGATACGTTTAACCTCAATCTCATTTATGCCGATTTGGAATTGTTTTAAAACTTTCTCAACGGTGACTTGATTATCGGTATCATCGATATCTAGATTGTTGTACGATCGGACATAATTCAATTGTGTTAGGTTATAAATGACGCCTAAAATATATTCGGTCCATTTGTCCATGGGTAATAGAATTGTCCAACTTAACGCCATTATTAAAGCGGTAGGGATTAGGTGTTTGCAACCATCATCGATACAAATCGTCGGATGTTGTAAAATATACAAATGATCATCGATTTGGCGGAAATTCGTCAAGTCCACCTCGTACAAATCGGTAGTTAGATCTTTAATCGGATGTACTTTAATGCTACTCAAATTGTAAATAACCCCTTGTTGTTGTAGATTGAGGTTAGTTAATATCGTTTGTAATAAACTATTGATCGATAGATGGCGTATACAACACGCCTTACCATTATCACTATCCCCACTACTATCATTCATTGTTTGATTCTCATCATAACCGATAATAATATGGCCGTTTTTATTGCGCCGATGCGAATCGAAATAGAAATAATTCGTGCCATATTGCCATATGGCGAACGATTGATGTTGGGCTGTTAATATGCCCATGGCTTTTTGGTTATTTTTAAAGAATTCATATAGGCCCTGTTTTAATGTTAAACCAATTGCACGTGGTGCAGTTTCATTATTATCATTATTACGATTGATATGTTCATCATCGATTAAACCGTAAATACAACAATCTTCGATTTCTAAATGGACAAGTTTATTCATTACTTCTAGATCGCGTAATAGTTCGTCTACCATTAATAGATTGCTGTGGAATTTATTGTTGTCTTTTAAATATTGGACAACTTCACGGTAATATTCATCGCCTCTTACTAGAATCTGGAAATTACGAGAATTTCGGTACAATATGGCAACATTGTATCAATACACACAGTTGGCTATGCTTTTCCGAGTCATAGCCGTCTTTGAACTTTTGAGAATATGTACAAATGCCTACTTTGACATAAATCACCATAGTGCACTTGATATAGATGTTTAATAGTATTTGGCATTTGTTTCAATGGCAAAAACAAGTTACATGGCTAACTTAAAGATTGTGCATGAGCTTCTAACTAAAATCTAAGCATTCCGTTTATACGCATCATTATACACAGTTGGCTATGCTTTTGGGACATAAATTCATAGCTGTCTTTGAACATTTGAAAAATGCGTAAGCATATGCCAAATTATGGTCTATTTTGAAATCGATTACCATAGCACACTTGATTATTCAATTTACTACATTTGGCATTAGTTTTAATGACAAAAACTAGTTAGTTAAGATTACGTTTCGAAAGCATGGTCAAGTTAAGGGGAGCATTGTGCATGAGCATCTTACTAAAATCTGGGAAATTTGAGAATTTTGTACAATATGGCAACTTTGTAACAATTCACACAGTTGGCTATGCTTTTGCGAATCATAGCGCTCTTGGAAAATTTGAGAAATACATGAACGAATGCCAAAGCATGGCCTACTTTGGGATAAATGGGCATAGTACACTTGATATAGATGTTTAATAATATTTGGCATTTGTTTCAATGAGAAAAACAAACCTACGGGGTTGAAAAGCATGGCTAATTTGAAAGTGGAATTACGCATTTTACTAAAATCTGGAAATTTTGAGACTATTTGTAAAATATGATAACATTGTTGGTATGGTACAGTTGGCTATGCTTTTGGGGGCCATAGCTGCCTTTGAACATTTGAGAAATGTATGAACAAATGCCAAATCATGGCCTACTTTGACATAAATGAACACAGTACACTTGATATAGATGTTGGTATGACAAAAACAAGTTACTACGTTTCAAAAGCATGGCCAACTTAAAGATTGTGCATGAGCATCTTACTAAAATCTGGAAAATTTCAGAATTTTTGTACAATATGGCAACATTGTGTCAATACACACAGTTGGCTATGCTTTTGCCAATCATAGCCATCTTTGAACTTTAGAGAATATATAAGAACAAATGCCAAAGCATGGCCTACTCTGGGATAAATGGGCATAGTACACTTGATATAGATGTTTAATAATATTTGGCATTTGTTTCAATGAGAAAAACAAGTTTATGGAGTATCAAAAGCATGGCCAATTTGAAAGTGGAATTACGCATTTTACTAAAATCTGGAAATTTTGAGACTATTTGTAAAATATGACAACATTGTTTGTATGGTACAGTTGGCTGTGCTTTTGGGGGCCATAGCTGCCTTTGAACATTTGAGAAATGTCTGAACAAACGCCAAATCATGGCCTACTTTGACATAAATGAACATAGTACACTTGATATAGATGTTGGTATTTATTTCAATGACAAAAACAAGTTTCACGTTTCAAAAGCATGGCCAACTAAAAGATTATGCATGAGCATCTTACAAAAATCTCGAAGAATTGAAAATTTTTGTACAATATGGCAACATTACGTTTATAAGCATCATTACACACAGTTGGCTCTGCCTTTGGCACATAAATTCATAGCTGTCTTTGAACATTTGAGGAATGCATGAACAAATGCCAAAGCATGGCCAACTTTGACATAAATGACCATACTACACTTGACATAAGTTATTATGTTTCGAAAGCCAATTTGAAGGTGCAATTGGGCATGAACATCTTACTAAAATCTGGGAAATTTGAGAATTTTTGTACAATATGGCAACATTGTATATGTATCAATAAACATAGTTGGCTAGCCATCTTTGAACATTTGAGAAATGCATCAACAAATACCACAACATGGCCAACTTTAGAATAAATGACCATAGTACATTTGATAATAGATATTTAATAGTATTTGGCATTTGTTTCAATGACAAAAACAAGCTACGGCACTACATTTTAAAAGCATGGCCAACTTGAAGATTGTGCATGAGCATCTTACTAAAATCTGGAAAAATTGAGAATTTTTGCACAATATGGCAACACTACCTTCATAAGCATCATTACACACAGTTGGCTATGCTTTTGTGACATAAATTCATAGCTATCTTCGAACATTTGAAAAATGCGTAAACATATGCCAAATTATGGCCTATTTCGAAATAAATTACCATAGTACACTTAATGCAGATGTTGGCATTTGTTTTAATGACAAAAGTTAGTTAAGATTACGTTTCGAAAGCATGGCCAAGCTAAGAGGAGCATTGTGCATGAGCATCTTACTAAAATCTAGAAATTTTGAGAATTTTTGTACAATATGGCAACATTGTATATGTATCAATAAACACAGTTGGCTATGCTTTTGCGAGTCATAGCCATCTTTGTACATTTGAGAAATGCATGAGCAAATGCCAAAACATGGCCAACTTTAGGATAAATGACCATAGTACACTTGATAGAGATGTTTAATAGTATTTGTTCCAATGCCAAAACAAGCTACGACACTATGTTTTAAGAGCATGGCCAACTTAAAGAATCTTACTAAAATCTAGGGAATTTTCTACAATACTGCAACATTTCGTTTATAAGCATTATTACACACAGTTGGCTATGCTTATGGAGTCATAGCTGTTTCTGAAGATTTGCGAAATAAATGAACAAATACCAAATTATGACCTACTTCGAAATAAATTACCATAGTCTACTTGATATAGATGTTTAATGGTATTTAATCAATTTGGCATTTGTTCCAATGACAAAAACAAGATAAGACATCACGTATCGAAAGCATGGCTAACTTAAAAGTAGAATTACGCATAAGCATCTTACTAAAATTTAGGGAATTTAGGAATTTTCGTACAATATGGCAACACCCCGTTTACAGGTCTCAATACACATAGTTGGCTATGCTTTTGCGAATCATAGTGCTCTTGGAACATTTGAGAAATACATGAACAAATGCCAAAGCATGGCCTACTTTGCGATAAATGAGCATAGTACACTTGATATAGATGTTTAATAGTATTTGGCCTTTGTTTCAATGACAAAAACAAACTACGACACCACATTTCAAAAGCATGGCCAACTTAAAGGTAGCATTGTGCATGAGCATCTTACTAAAATCTGGGAAATTTGAGAATTTTAAACTATATGGCAACATTCCATTTATAAGTATCAATACATACAGTTGGCTATGTTTTTCAGAGATAGTCACAGCTGTCTTTGAACATTTGAGAAATGTATAAACAATTGCCAAAGCATGGCCAACTTCTCGATAAGTTGTCATAGTACACTTCATATAGGTGTACAACAGTATTTAGCCAAGCAGTTGTCTTAGCTTACTTCATACTCTACTACATTTATTCAATTGAAGAATAAATAAACGAATCAAGCTGCGATAATACGTTAAAAAGCATGGCCAACTTTGTAGTGAAATACGCGTTGAAACTAATCAAGTAGTTGTCTTAGCTTGTTTCATACTCTACTACAATTACGTCACTTTGTTATTTTACATAATTGTATAATACTAAAAAAATAAAAAAATTATAAAAAATCAATAAAAACCCATAATAATCAATCAATTATAAAATATAAAATTAATCGTAGTTTAGCTATTAGGTAGATTTATAATAAATTTCAATAATTTATATTACAACAACAATAATATAAAAAAAAAACAAGTATTTTCTTAGTATTTCAACGAATTATTTATGTACATCTAGTTGGCATATGTAATTTATAATAAAACAAAAGAATTAAACAATGTTGCCATATAGATCAGATTATAGGTTAATAGAACAAAAGAATCAGACAGATTTTAAAAGATGCGTGGATTGGCTAGAAACTCTACCAATCAAATACACAGGCGTTAAAAATTCAAATTAACGCATATGGATTGGCTAGCAATTCTACCAATCAAATACACAGACGTTGAAAATTTGAATTCAAGCGTACTGATTGGCAAATAAGATGCAACGATATTGGAAATTTGAAATAAACCACACAGATTGGTTAGACATTCTACAAATCAAATGAGTAGACATTCAAAAATTTGAATTCAAGCATAACGATTGGTTAGAATTTTTATAAGAAGTAAATTTGAATTAAGCCACACAGATTGGTTAGAAATTCGACCAATCAAATGTTTTCATCTTACAAATTTGAATTAAAACATATAAATTTGCTAGACCTTTAACCAATCAAATACATAAACGTTAAAAATTTGAATTTAAACATACCGATTGGTTAGAGATATTGCAAATAGGATACTCAGAAATTGGAAATTTGAAATAAAGCATCTGGATTGGTTAGAAACTCTACGAATCAAATGAACAAACGTTGAAAATTTCACTTCAAGCATACCGATTGGTTAGAAACTTTTGCAATATTGAAAATTTGAAATTAGCCACCCAGATTGGTTAGAAATTCTTCCAATCAAATGCACTGCTTTTAAACATTTGAATTCAAACATATGGACTTGCCAGCAATTTAACCAATTAAATACAAAGATGTAGGAAATTTGAATCGAAACAAGCGGATTGGTTCGAAACTTTGCAAATAGGATGCGCAGGTATTGGAAATTTGAGATAAAGCATCCCGATTGGTTAGATATTCTACGAATCAAATAAGTAGACGTTAAAAATTTGAATTCAAGCATAATGATTGGTTAGAAATTTTGCAAATAGAATGTACTAGTACTGGAAATATGAAATAAAGCATACCGATTGGTTAGAGACTTTGGAGATATTGGAAATTTGAAATTAACCACGCAGATTGGCTAAAAATTCTACCAACCAAATGACTGATTTTAAAAATTTGAAATAGAACATATGGATTGGCTAGCAATTCAACCAATCAAATACAAAGACGTAGGAAATTTGAAATAAAACACACGGATTGGTTAACAATGCAACGAATCAGATACGTTGATATGGAAAATTTGAATTCAAGCATACCGATTGGTTAGAAATTTTACAAATACAATACGCATGTATTGGAAATTTGAAATACAGCATATGGATTGGTGAGAAATTCTACGAATCGAATGAGCAGACGTTAAAAATTTGAATTCAAGCATACCGATTGGTTAGAAATTTTACAGATATTGGAAATTTTTGAATTAAGCACACAGATTGGTTAGAAATTCTACCAATCAAATGCATTGGTGTTAAAAATTTGAATTCAAACATACGGATTTGTCAGCAATTTAACCAATCAAATGCATAGATATTGGAACTTTGAATCGAAACAAACGGATTGGTTCGAAACTTTGCCAATAAGATGCGCAGGTATTGGAAATTTGAGACAAAGCACCCGGATTGGTTAGAAATTCTACGAATCAAATAAGTAGACGTTAAAAATTTGAATTCAAGCATAATGATTGGTTAGAAATTTTGCAAATAAGATGGCTATTTGACATAAACCATGCAGATTGATTAAAAATTCTACCAATCAAATGCGTTGATGTACAAAAATTGAATTCAACCATATGGATTTGCCAACAATTAAACACATAGACGTTGAAAATTTAAATTGAAACATACTGATTGGTTAGAAACTTTGCAGATAGAATGTGCTAGTACTAGAAATTTGAAATAAAGCATACCGATTGGTCAAAAATTTTACAGATATTAGAAATTTGAAATTAACCACGCAGATTGGCTAGAAATTCTACCTACCAAATGTACGGATTTTAAAAATTTGAAATAAAACATATGGACTGGCTAGCAATTCACCCAATCAAATACAAAGACGTAGGAAATTTGAAATAAAACAAACGGGTTGGTTAAAAATACTACCAATCGGATATACAGGCATTGAAAATTTGATTTCAAGCATACCGATTGGTTAGAAACTTTACAGAGATTGGTTAGCCACACAGATTGGTTAGAAANTTAGAAATTCTACCAATCAAATGCATTGGTGTTAAAAATTTGAATTCAAACATACGGATTTGCCAGCAATTTAACCAATCAAATATATAAACAATGGAAATTTGAATCGAAACAAACGGATTGGTTCGAAATTTTTAAAAATAGAATGCGCAGGTATTGGAAATTTGAGACAAAGCATCCGGATTGGTTAGAAATTCTACGAATCAAATAAGCAATGTTAAGAGTTTGAATTCAAGCATACCGATTGGTTAGAAATTTTGCAAATAATATCAAAAGATGAAATAAACGATCTAGATTGGTTAGAAATTCTACCAATCAAATCCACTGATTTTAAACATTTGAATTAAAACATGCGGATTGGCTAGCAATTTAACCAATCAAATACACAAATTTGGAAATTTCAAATAAAACACACGGATTGGTTAAAAATGCCACAAATCAGTTACGTTGGTGTTGGAAATTTGAATTCAGTCATACTGATTGGTTCGAAATTTTTGCAAATATGATGCGCAGGTATTGGAAATTTGAAATAAAGCATATGGATTGGTTGGAAATTCTACGAATCAAATGTACAGACGTTGAAAATTTGAATTCAAACATACCGATTGGTAAGAAACCTTGGAGATATTAGAAATTTGAAATAAACCACGCAAATTGGCTAGAAATTCTACCAATCAAATCCACTGATTTTAAACATTTGAATTAAAACATGCGGATTGGCTAGCAATTTAACCAATCAAATACACAAATTTGGAAATTTCAAATAAAACACACCGATTGGTTAAAAATACCACAAATCAGTTACGTTGGTACTGAAAATTTGAATTCAAGCATACTGATTGGTTCGAAATTCTTGCAAATATGATGCGCAGTTATTGGAAATTTCAAATAAAGCATATGGATTGGTTAGAAATTTTACATATATTGGAAATTAACCACACAGATTCGTTAGTAATTCTACCAATCAAAGGACTGTTTTTTAAACATTTGAATTAAACCATATGGATTGGCTAACGATGTAACCAATCAAATACACAGACGTTGGAAATTTGAAATAAAACACACGGATTGGTTAAAAATGCCACCAATTGGATATGCAGGCATTGAAAATTTGATTTCAAGCATACCGATTGGTTAGAAGCTTTGCAGAGATTGGTTAGCCACACAGATTGGTTAGAAATTCTACCTATCAAATGCACTGATTCTAAACATTTGAATTAAAACATATGGATTGGCTAATAATTTAACCAATTGAATACACAGACGTTAGAAATTTAAAATAAAACACACGGATTTGTTAAAAGTGCCACGAATCAGATACGTTGATATTGAAAATTCGAATTCAAGCATACCGATTGGTAAGAAGCTTTGCAAATACAATGAGCAAGTATTGGAAATTTGAAATAAAGCATATGGATTGGTTAGAAATTCTACCAATCAAATGCATTGATGTTAAAAATTTGAATTCAAACATACAGAGATTTGCCAGCAATCTAACCAATCAAATACACAAATTTGGAAATTTCAAATAAAACACACGGATTGGTTAAAAATGCCATAAATCAGTTACGTTGGTATTGGAAATTTGAATTCAATCATACTGATTGGTTAGAAATTCTACGAATCAAATGAACAGGCGTTAAAAATTTGAATTCAAGCATACCGATTGGTTAGAAATTTTACAGATATTATAAATTTGAAATTAACCACACAGATTCGTTAGTAATTCTACCAATCAAAGGTCTGTTTTTTAAACATTTGAATTAAACCATATGGATTGGCTAGCGATTTAACCAATCAAATACACAGACGTTGGAAATTTGAAATAAAACACTAGGATTGGTTAAAAATGCTACCAATCAGATATGTAGATATTGAAAATTTGAATTCAAGCACACTGATTGGTTGGTAATTTTACAAATAAGATGCGCAAACATTAGAAATTTTGAATTGAAACATTCCGATTGGCTAGCAACTCAACCAATCAAATACACCGACATTTGAAAATTCAAACTAAACCTACTGATTGGCTATAAACTACGAAAAATAATTGAATTATACATACAATATCCATGAGATCTTGATCCCAATCTTCCAATGGAACAAAAAACCGACAAATTATCGCTATAGTTGCCATAGCGACGCATTGTTGATTTCTCGATTCACTTGGAAAGATCCGATCATTCTGACAGAAACGACTCCTCAATATCCAACGTTGATTTGTAATTAAACTGAATTGAAACCAATTATCGAACGGTATAACATGCGAATCCTCATCGACAATCTCCTCATATTCGATGATCATCCAATTTGTGATGAAAAAGAACGAAAATAGATCATCCTCATCTTCGATATGGCGTCGATATAAGCGTGCTATCAGTTCTAAATAATCGAATTTCAAACAACACGCATTCGTATTGGGATCGAACATGTAATAACACTCCTCTTCACGCCAAATTGCTACAGTTAAAGGGCCATTGAGTATGCCCATATCGTTGTATTGGAAATGGATGCGTAGACCTTGCAATAAATCGATAACACCATCTTCTCCGGATAGGGTTATGATCCTGCCGTAGATCAACCCCGGCATCATTTTGGGGAGATATTGTTTGTTATACAGCCGGATTCGATGGATATTCGGATCATCGACATCAGTCTTATCATTGTGGATTAACGATTGATAATAGATAGTGCGGCCTAATTGTAGAATATCGGTAATTATCCGATTATTCCACAATTTCGATTTAACCACATTCAACATAATCAACGCCGCTATCGATATCGATAAAAGAAACGACCGCTGATAACCCTCATTGTAGAAGTCCGGATCGCACAAAATCCCATGGACAGGATAATCAACATGTTGGTAGAAATCAGCCAATTTCAATGGGCTCCGTTTTAGCACCACCGGTTCCTTTAGTTCTTCCTGTTCCGCAGCCATTGAGGGTAGTTCGGAGGCGGCGACTTTAATCGGACTCGACGAGAATTTCGGTTTAAAAGTCGGCATCACTTTCGGCCGTTCAACTTTGAACGTCGGTGGAGTCGGTGGTGTTCGTTGTTTAGTTGGTGGTGTGGCAGCCAATGGGGTGCGGGTGATTATGTCCTCAATAGGGCCGATTTTCACTTTCGGCGCTATCATCATCTCCGATTCGATTTCCGCGAGATCGGGTGGTGTACGGTCGAATTTATCCACCCTTTCGACGATGCACGAATACAATTTGACCGTTTTGAACGGCAATAATGATGTGTCTAGATCTTGAACGATGTCGATATTGCAAATGTATCGAAATAATGTCAAAACGAATAGATCGTATTCGGTGAATCGGATCAATGTGGCTACCGGTTGATCGTCCGGATTGAATAGAAAGAAATCCCGTTTTGCTTGCCAAAAGGCATAATTGCGATTTTGTTTTTTAACACGATCACTATCGAGAACTTGTAGGATTTGGGTTTCGAAACGATCTAAAAAATATGTCGCCAACATTACTTGCAATTGTAATACTGGTGTTTCATTTAAATCGATATTCTCCGAACATAATAAATCGATTCTTGTCAACATTCGATAGTCTTGTACCATAAAAAAATCACGATTCAATTCGAGTGGTCCAATTGATATCGGTATTAATGGTGTTTGTTGTTTAGCAAATTGTGTTAAAATCTGTTTTATACGACGCAATGATGCTTCATATAAATTTGCACCAATTGTTAATATTGAATTTAATACTTCATCAGTCCATAATTCAACTTTTATTATATGCAACATACAAGCGGCTACGATACATGTGGCTGAACCTTTGAAAAATGGAAGAAAAATCATTAAAATTGACAAAAATCGCCTTGTTTCGCCATGTGACGTGCTAACACGTGTCACACAAGATTGTATGTCAAGTTGTAACACTGTAAAACCCATTGAAGATTGGTTAATACAAGTTTTCTACAATTTTTTAACATGATACACAATAACACGTGTTGACATATGCGTGAAAAGTCAAACGAGTATCACAATTCGACTTGACAACACACGTTAGACTGATTAAAAGTCTAAGAATTCAACTATTTAGGTACAAAAATGTAGAAACGAGTAATTTTGTTACATAACACGCGATAACACGTTTACATATGTATACAATTTGGGTATATGTTACAGTTATTTGCTAAATTATAGCTTGATTTGTGTGAATTTTAATTATGTAAATCTTTAGAAAAATATGTAAACTGATATTTCACTATATGATGTATTAACACGTGTCATATAAGATTGTGTGTCAAATTGTAACACTGTGAAACCCATTGAAAATTGGTTTAATACAAGTTTTCTACGATTTTTTAACATGATACACTATAACGTGTTAACATATGCGTGAAAAGTCAAACGAGTATCACAATTCGACTTGACAACACACGTTAGACTGATTAAAAGTCTAAGAATTCAACTTTTTAGGCACAAAAAGGTAAAAACGAGTAATTTTCTTACATAACACGCAATAACACGTTTAGATATGTATACAATTTGGGTATATATTACAATTATTTGATAAATTATAGCTTGATTTATGTGAATTTTAATAATGTGTAACTTTAGAAAAATATGTAAACTGATATTTAAATATATGATGTATTAACACGTGTCGTATATAATTGTGTGTCAAGTTGTAACAGTGTGAAACTCAGTGAAGATTTGTTAATATTAGTTCTTCATTATTTTTTAACACAATACACGATAACACGTGTTAACGTATGCGTGAAAAGTCAAGCCAATATAACAATTCGACTTGTTAACACACACTAGACTGATTAAAAGTCAAATAATTCAAATTTTCGGTAAAATGTAAAAGCTAATTTCTCGCATAACACGCGATCACACGTTTAGACATGTATAAAATTTGGGTATATATTAGAATTATTTGATAAATTATAGCTTGATTTGTGTGAATTTTGAAAAATTTGTACATCAAGAAGATATTTGACTATATGATGTATTAACACGTGTTTTGTGTAGTGATTTATCAAGTTGTAAATTTACAAAGTCACTAATAATTTGAATAATACAAGTTTTCTGTTAATAAAATACAAAACGACAGGTATTTTATGATATAATATGCAATAACACGTTTTAACATGTGTGAAAATTTAGAAGAATATCAAACTATGAATTCTTCACACTTATTAGAACAACTGTTATAACAACAATTATAAAAATGGCATAACACGCTCAAATTTGAGTAAATTTTGTAAGCAACAAATGAGAATATTTCTCTATATTATGTGTTAACACGTGTTGTATAGTTATGTTAAATTGGAAGTGTACAAAGCCACTGTAGATTTGAACACGAGCGATATTTCATGATGTAATACTCTATAATACATCTTAACATGTGTAAAAAGTTGAAAGAATTCCAAATTTTGATCTATTAAGTGTTGAAGTGATAAAACATGGTATAACACACTGTAACACGTTTGTAAATTGTAAAATTTGGGTACCCGTCTAGACTATTTCTTGTAAAACTTGATAAATTTCAAAAATTTGTACCTTTAAAGAGATAACAGAAATAAATATTTCACCACATGACGAGTTAACACATGTTATAAACACATGAAGATTTCAATAATTCTACAATAACACGTGTTAAAATGTACGAAAAGCTGAAAGAATATTTAAAAAACTGACTGTTTAGCAGATGTTAGATCGATTAAACATCCAATAATTCAAGTGTTGAAGTATTGAAATGTAAGAACAAATCATATTCTGATATAACACGCTATAACACGTTTAAATATGTGTAAAATTTGGGTCTGTATCTAGATTAGATTATCTAATTATTAATAAATTGATTTGTGCAAACTTTCAAAGGTCATAGAAATAAAAACATAAATCATGTGGCGTGTTAACACGTCTATATCCAGTGATTTGGCAAATTCAAACACTAATAAATTCAGCCGTCCATTTGAATTGTTCAACTTTGCAACTATTCAAATATAAACACAACACTTATTTGATATAACTCCCAATAACACGTTTAAAGACGTGTTAGAGTTATAGCATTAACTGTAAATTATGACGTAATTTTTGTTAAATATTACATCAAGTTAGCTTAAATTCACTATAAAGTGTAAGATATGGCCAAGTTTACATCAATATTAATTCTACAATATTTCGCCATCTGACGTGTTAACACTGACGTATTTAATGATTTATATGATTGCAACCAATTGACGATTACAGTAATTTAATTTTTCGATTGTTTCGAATCAAATTGATGGTGTTTTCTGTTATAACACGCTATAACACGTTTCGATTTTTAAATTTGTCTTTTTAAAAAATTACAATCTGACGTGTTATGGTATTTTAAAACATGTTAGAAATGTAGAAAAATTGCCTTGCACGACACGCTATAACACGTCTTAAAACGTAAGATATATTGTAAACTTTGATTTGAAAATGTAAAGGAAATACGAATTATAGTCGAGTTAATTCGACTTGACTCGAAGTTTTCTTGTTGTTTCTTTCATTATTTACACAAGTCAAGTCAAATTAGCCTCAGTATACTTTCTGTTATAGGATTGATTGCGTTTACACCGATATTAAAGTTGTATCATTTGTTGAATAAACTGATGATTTTGTTATAGAATACGACTTTCTGTTCATAAAAAATGGCCGCATACCTTGTAAATTATTCAACACATGAAAACGTTTATCTGATTGGGCAAAGGACGCCATTAAAACAGCTGAATGTTCGATAATCATGAAATGATGCCAGTATCTAGGTCCGGCTTCCGGTTTCGATAACTTCTTCGATTTTGACGCCATTTTTCACCAAAAAAAAAACGAGAAAAAAATCACAACGAAAAAATTTTCTCAAAAACAATTGTCACAAAAATTCGACATTTTACAAAATTTCAAAACAAAAACAAAAACTGTCTCATCAATTGTCCATTTTGGGCCGACTTTGATTTTTTCAAAGAAATAATTGAAAATTGAATGGAAACTAGTGTGAACGAGCCTTAAAAAAATCAAAGAAGTCAAGTTGATTGATCCAATATAGGCGTAGTATACACGATTATCGTCACTTTCAATTGTTTTTTATTAGCCTACTCGATTCTTTTGTAAATTTTAATAATTATACTATAATATGGTATAGTTGGCTGTGTCTTTTGGGAGTTGGGTCGTAGCTTTGTTCATACTTTACTATTGTCATGGCCGACTGTGTGGTGAAATAGCCTTGTATATTCTATACAGGGTGTCTAAATTAAATGGCCCAATTGTCTAATTTGATTTTCATAATGATCGGATGAGGAGCAAATCTAGGTTCGAATCTCGCCAAAATCATACTTTTTTTTCTAATTTTTCCGAAAATAATTGAATTAATCCAGTCATCTGGGATTCAATTGTTCATTTTATTGTTTTTCGGCCGGCACGTGGAAGATTTGGGTTCGAATCCCTATGAATTCACACTTTTTTTTTCATATTTTTTTTCAAATTTCTGTCTGTAAACTTGTCAGACAGGAGGAAGGTCCGGGTTCGAATCTAGCTGATGGTATACCCA
>JACDRQ010000696.1:0-22163 GCA_013841215.1 Hycleus cichorii
CCCATTCTTCCTCCTAAATTTTTGACACAAGAAAATTAGTGTAAACTTGCCTTTAATAACGGTTAACATTATTGGGATACACTATAACCTCAATATATAGGTGGCTTATTAAAAATAGAATTCATAATTGGAAGTTTCTGAAATTTGGAGTACACTTGTTTTTCCACTTCATCTATCTCTAGAAACTATTTTCGTTGCTCTACCAACCTATTTTATATAAGGGTTGAGCAAACCACTTTCTTATTTTTGAAGGAAAATTGTATTTTTTATTGCATCTTTAGATTCTATGGTGAAATTGAAGGGGACTTTGATAACCTAACCTATGGTCTAACATCAATAGTTTTACAGTAATTTTGATTTTTTTTGAAATTTTTGATTTTATAGTTTTATCAAAAAACAAATCATATCACGGAAAATATGGTAGCTAGACAATCGAAATTTGGAAATCAAATAGTTCAAATTGTGTACTTTACGCTAGATTCGATAGAATTGAATTACCTTTCAGCCTTTAGCTGAAAATTGGTATTCTTTCAGCCAATTTTCAAAGCGCAATAACTCGATGATTTTAAATGGAACACCCTATATTTCTTTATATTGGATAGACAAAAGAATTCTGAATCGAATTGTATCAACATTCTGTATACTTATTCTTGATAATTTTTCAGTTATTTACGATTTCCAATCAACTAGTTTCCTCCTGAAAGAAAATACTAAAACAAAGTAGGCTTAACGAAACAACTTTCTGTCACAATTAACCTCGAAATAATAAATTTGAAATTTTGTTAATAAAAAATTATAGAAGAAATTGACAAATAATTAAATTGAAATTAATTGGATTGAATTTTCATGTAAAATTGGCTGAAATCGCTGAAAAACCCGTAAAATAATCGTAATTAACCTCAAATTTGACAGTTATGTCATTTTGCTAAGCCTTCTATGTTTTACTTTATAGATGAATTATAGTCATAGATAACTTGACAATAGGTACTTTCAAATAAAAGGAAACTGAAAATTCTAAATTACTGAAAAACTACTAGAGATGGGTATAGGGAGTGTTAATATAGTTCGATTCAAAATTATTTTCTCTATCCAACCCTGTAAAGAAATACAATGTGTTCCATTTAAAATAAGAAAAATATTACATTTTTAAATTTGACCTGAAAAAAAATTACTTCAGCCAAACACTGAAAGATTTCTCAATTGTGTAAAATCTAGTGAAAAGGACAAAGAAAATACTAAAACAGAGTAGGCTTAGCGAAACAACTTTCTATCACAATTAACCTCAAAATAATTAATTAATTTTCAATTTTGTTAATAAAAAATTAACCAAAAAATGTACAAATAATTAATTCGAAATTAATTGGATTGAATTTTCATGTAAAATTGGCTGAAATTGCTGAAAAAAACCTGTAAAATAATCGTAGTTAACCTCAAATTTGATAGTTAATGTCATTTTACCAAGCCTCCTATGTTTTACTTTATAGACGAATTATAAAGTCATAGGTAACTTGACAATAGGTACTTTCAAATAATGGGGAAACTAACGGAAACTGAAAATTCTAATTTCCTGAAAAACCATTAAAGATGGGTATAGGGAATGTTAATACAGTTCGATTCAAAATTATTTTCTCTATCCAACTCTGTAAAGAAATACAGGGTGTTCGATTTAAAATTAAGGCAATATTAGTCTTAAATTTGACCTGAAAGAAAAATTCATTTCAGCTGAACGCTGAAAGATTACTTAATTCTGTAAAATTTAGCGAAAAGTATAATATTTGAACTATCAAAATTCTAAGTTTCAATTATTTAAATTCAATAGTTTTAGAATTATGGATTTTTCAAAAAAAACACTACCAAATCAAAATTTTCAGGAAAAAACAAAATTCCTGAAAAACTATTAATGTTAAATTATTAATCATATTAATAAAGTCCCCTTAAATTTCACCATAGAATCCCAATATGCAATAAAATATACAATTCTATTTAAAATAAATCAGTAGGGTATACTACCCCATATACTAGGGGTTGATAGAACTACGAAAATAATATCTAGGGGTAATTCAGTTGGAAAAACAAATGTGCAATAAAATCCAGAAACTTCCCCCAATGTTGATTCACCCTGTAGAATCAACACTAAATTTTTAGTTTAATTAAATGTAGCTCAAATACTGGCGGTTTATTTAAAACGCACCAACAAATAGCAATGTTGTCAATTGTATTGTAATCTAAATGTAGTTTACAAATAGGCGGTAAATTTGAATTGAAACTAACCTGTTCTTGTCGTAAACGTTTCGTATCGCTCAATTCATTCTCTAAATTAACAATTTTCCGTTCAGCTTCATTCAAATTCAATTGTTGTTCATTTAATAATTGATTCAATTTATTTTTATCATCATATTGTAATTGTAATTGTAGTTTTATATCATTTATTAAATGATATTGTTCATCTAATTGATTTTTCAATTGCTCTTTATCTAATAATAATTGTTCTAATTTAAATTCTAATTCGGTTTGTATAGTTTTCGAATTATTACGAATTAATGTTGTTTCATTTTGTTGTAATAATAATTGTTCGTGTAATTTTTCTAATTCATTACAAGTGTATAGATATTGTTCTTTTAAATTTAATAGATCTTGTTCTAATTGGGTCTTTTCTTTACGTAAATTATCCAATAATAATTCGTCAATATCGGATTTTTCATTCATAAATTCATCCTTATCAATATGTTGTTGTGCTTGTTGTTGTTGTAATAATTGTTGTTGTTTATTCTCCAACTCATATTCGTTCAATTTTTGTTTGGTTGCATCAAATAAATCTTTAATATGATTCAATTCGATTTGTTTATTATTTAATAATTCTTTTAAATTCAACAATTCTTGTTCGATTAATTGATTCTCTTTGGTTTTTCGTTCTAATAGATTTTCTAATTTTTTAATATGTTCATCGAATTTCAATAATTCATCATTATTTAAACGAAATTTCTTATCGTAATCATTCAAATTATCATTTAATTGTTGATTTTTTTTTAATAAATCATCACGTTCAATTTGTGTTGTTTTCAATAATTCCAATAATTCATTATTGTTATCAATTAATTGTTGTTGTTGTTGTTGATTATCAATTGTTTCGTTCTGTTGTTTTTGTTGTTGTTGATCGTCGAATAATAATTGTTTTAATGTTTCAACCTCATTCCGGGTGTCATTTAAACGTTCAGTTTGTCGACATAACGATTCGAACATTAGATTTTTCTCTTCAATTAAACGTTCATTATCTTGTTGTAATTCGATTAATTGTTTTTGTAAATCGGTCAATTCCTGTAAGGTTGCTTGAAGTTCTTCATTTGTACTGGAAAATTATAAAACAATTAGACAATTATCAATTGAAGATCGTAAAACTCGAATTTGTCGAAAATTCGAAACGATAATGGGTTTGTTAAAGTATTGTTCGATTCTAAATTTGATTATCAACAATTACAAACCTGTAGTGTTTAGAAATTTCGATTGGATTGTTCGAAAATACAAGAAAACTGAATTTCGTAAACATTCAAGAGTTATACAACCAACAATACACACATACTGAGCCAAAAGGTTGGATACTTTAAAAATAAAAGTTTTAATCAATGGAAAATTCTGAAATTTCGTGTACAACCATTTTTCCATCTAAACTACTACTAGACATTATTTTCGTAGTCCTATCAACCCCTAGTATCTAGGGTAGTACACCCCATTTATTAATTTTAAATAGAATTGTATATTTTATTGCATATTTGGATTCTATGATGAAATTTAAGGGGACTTTTATAATACGATTAATAATTTAACATTAATAGTTTTTCAGGAATTTAGATTTTTTCTGAAAATTTTGATTTGGTAGTGTTTTTTTGAAAAATCCATGATTCTAAAACTATTGAATTTCAATAATTGTAACTTAGAATTTTGATAGTTTAAATATTGTACTTTTCACTAATATTTACACAATTAAGAAGTATTTCAGCGTTCAGCTGAAATTAATTTTTCTTTCAGGTCATATTTAAGACTAATAATGCCTTGATTTTAAATCGAACACCCTGTATTTCTTTACAGAGTTGGATAGAGAAAATAATTTTGAATCGAACTGTATTAACATTCCCTATACCCATCTTTAATGGTTTTTCAGGAAATTAGAATTTTCAGTTTCCGTTAGTTTCCCCATTATTTGAAAGTACCTATTGTCAAGTTACCTATGACTTTATAATTCGTCTATAAAGTAAAACATAGAAGGCTTAGAAAAATGACATAACTATCAAATTTGGGGTTAACTACGATTATTTCACAGGATTTTCAGCGATTTCAGCCAATTTTATATGAAAATTCAATCCAATTAATTTCAATTTAATTCTTTGTAAATTTTTTGGTTAATTTTTAATTAACAAAATTTTAAATTAATTAATTATTTTGTGGTTAATTGTGACAGAAACTTGTTTCGCTAAGCCTACTCTGTTTTAGTATTTTCTTTGTGCTTTTCACTAGATTTTACACAATTGAGAAATCTTTCAGCGTTTGGCTGAAGTAATTTTTTTCAGGTCAAATTTAAAAATGTAATACTTATCTTGTTTTAAATCGAACACACTGTATTTCTTTACAGGGTTGGATAGAGAAAATAATTTTGAATCGAACTATATTAACACTTCCTATACCCATCTCTAGTAGTTTTTCAGTAATTTAGAATTTTCAGTTTCCTTTCATTTGCAAGTACCTATTGTCAAGTTACCTAAGACTTTATAATTCATCTATAAAGTAAAACATAGAAGGCTTCGTAAAATGACATTAACTATCAAATTTGAGGTTAACTACTATTATTTTATAGGTTTTTTTCAGCGATTTCAGCCTATTTTACATGAAAATTCAATCCAGTTAATTTTAATTTAATTATTTGTCAATTTCTTCTATAATTTTTCATTAACAAAATTTAAAATTAATTAATTATTTCGGGGTTAATTGTGACGGAAAGTTGTTTCGCTAAGCCGACTTTGTTTTAGTATTTTCTTTCAGGAGGAAAATTAGTTGATTGAAAATCTTAAATAACTGAAAAATCATCAAAAATAAGTATAGGGAATGTTAATACAATTCGATTCAGAATTCTTTTGTCTATCCAATATAAAGAAATACAGGGTGTTCCATTTAAAATAATCGAATTATTGCGTTTTGAAAATTGGCTGAAAGAATACCAATTTTCAGCTAAACGCTGAAACATAATTCAATTCTATCAAACCTAACGTAAAGTATACAATTTGAACTGTTTGATTTCCAAATTTCGATTGTCTAGCTACCATATTTTCCGAGATATGATTTGTTTTTTGATAAAACTACAAAATCAAAAATTTCAGAAAAAAATCAAAATTACTGAAAAACTATTGATGTTAGACCATAGGTTAGGTTATCAAAGTCCCCTTAAATTTCACCATGGAATCTAAATTTGCAATAAAAAATACAATTTTCCTTTAAAAATAAGAGAGTGGTTTGCTCAACCCTTATACAAAATCGGTTAGTAGAAAAACGAAAATAGTTTCTAGAGATAGTTGAAGTGGAAAAACAAGTGTACTCCAAATTTCAGAAACTTCCAATTATGAATTCTATTTTTAACAAGCCACCTATATATTGAAGTTATAGTGTATCCCAATAATGTCAACCGTTATTAAAGGCAAGTTTACACTAATTGTCTTGTGTCAAAAATTTAGGAGGAAGAATGGGAGCGTTTCCAGAACGATCTATTAACCTCAGTACGGGTTGCTAACGATTTCAAAACGGAAGCCCAACAGGATCTACAACGTTTAATTATGGAAAATAAATCAGAACGTGAACGTATCAAACAACTGGAAGCCCAAATTGATAAACTTAAAGGTAAGTCTTATTTATTTCTATCAAAAATTTCAACAACCTTTTAAATTTAATTGATTTGAAAAAGAAGGCAACGTTGCAACAACAATGGAGCCGCCATTACCCACAAACAATGAGGTTAAGGTAAAAAGGCGCGATAATTCAAAAAAATTATCATTAACAACAACAACAACAGAAACAAAGAAACGTCGATCAAAAGAGGAGGAGATTTTGTTGAATAAATTGAGACAATTATATAATGAAATTGATCCGAATTTAACTGATGACCAATTAAATATTGAACAACGTGTTATAAAAAAATTACAAAATTTATATGAGAATGATTTGAATTTTAATAAAAAAAAGAAACCAATTGCAAATAAACCAAAAGATTTATAAGCAATAAGTAAACCATTATTGAATCCGAAATTAGGTTATCAAAGTCCCCATAAAATTTCACCATAGAATCTAAATTTGCAATTAAAATATACATTCCCCTTTAAAATAAAAAGCAGGGTGCACTACCCCATATACTGGGGGCTGATAGAACAACAGAAAGATTTTCTAGGGGTAGTTCAGATGGAAAAACAAGTGTACATGTAATTTCGGAAACCTCCAACAATTAGAATTGTACTTCAAACAGGCCATATACTCATTATATATGTATTACTGGTTGTATAACTCGGATGTATAACTAGTTGCCTAAACTGACAAATTTAATTAACGTGTATTGTTGGTCGTATAACACTACCATGTTTTATATTGCGCATAACTGGTTGTCTAGATCTAGGCGCAAATTCAATTGTTTTTTGAAATTTAGAGTATTTTGATCAAAGAAAACCATGAAATTATGCAATTTATCAATGAAAATAATAAAATTTCGAAATTACCTATAATGTGTTTCTTGCATTTGATTGATTTTATCTTGTAGACAAGCAACAGAAACTTCACTAATATTACTACTACTATGTTTATCCCATTCAGGTGTTGGACATGTTGTTATATCACCACCATTACCTCCACTAATTGTCGTACTATTAACAACAATATTACCACCATCATCAATTAACTAAAAACCACAAAAAAATGAATGAATAAACAAATAAAAGCGAATGAAATCTTTTGTTTGTTTAAAACAATTTACATTGGTTGCTATAGAAGCCGGTGCTGAACTATGATGTCTTGATTCATACAATAATAATTGTTGTTTCTCATTATCTGATAATGGTGAATGGGCAACATCACGTAAACGATTCCGTAAAATCGTATTCTCATCGATTAATTGTTCTAATTGTTGGTTCGCTTGTTCTTGTAACATCTAAAATTAAATTAATACAATTAACAACGAAAACAAACAAAAACAAACAAACGAGAAATATACTTTTAATTTACTAATTTCATTCTGTAAACAATTCATTTGTCCAGTTTGTTCGCCCAATTGTAAAGCCAAATTCGTCTTCTCATTGGCCATTTGTGTCAATTGTTTCTGTAATAATTCGATTTCTAATTGGTGCTCCTGTTGTTGTTGTAATGTTGTTGTTAATGATATTTTACGTTCATGTTGTTTCCTATCACCACTAGATTTATCTAAACGATCTTTTGAATCGGATTTTTTGTTCGTTTTTGTTGTTGTTTTATTTGATGTTGTTGTTGATGATGTTGTTTCAACAACATTCAAATTATTAACTGATGATGTTCGTGATAAATCATCATCATTTCTTGTTTGTTGTTGTTGTTGTTGTTGTCCTCTACGAAATATCGCTTTGATACTCTTCATTTTTATTCAATTGTTAAAACAAAACAACAAATAATAATAATAACAGAAAAATGGACGAATTCTCTCTTTATAGCCTGCAATTATAATTCTAATTAATAATAATCGCAATAATGATAATAATGATGATGATTTTAATTAAATTAAACTCAATCATAGTAGACTATGGTTGAAACAAAACAAATAACTCTACAATAGTAGACCATGTTTCAAACAAACAATTGACGATTATATGGCAACTAGATTCGATAAAAAAAAAACCAATACAAATAATAAAACAGATGACAAATATAACTTAATTATAGTAGACTGTGGAAACAACGATAAAATAAATGATAATATCGAAAACATAGTAGACTATTTCAAATAACAATAAAACAAATGACGATTGAAAAATGTCGGTCATATGGTAACTAGATTCGAAAATAATCCAACCACTCACATTATAAAACAAATGACAAACATATGTTTGGTAATTCTTGGAATATTCGATTTTCTCGACAATTAAATTCTCAAAAATTTAAAAAACAAATGACTAATACTTGTTATCATTTTCAAATATTACCATATATGGTAAAATACACACAATTGTCGCCATTTTTATTTATACCATATTGATAATTTCTTGATTTCTTTGATAATTGAAAAAAATTAGGTTATGTTAATTTTTTTCCTGTTAGAAATTAAAATAAACATAGATGGCCTTGGTTTAGAAATTATTCAAATGTTTTCTTCCGTTGTTTTATATTTGACACCAATAGCGTCCCTTATTTGTAACCAAAAACAAACGAATTTCCAGAGATATCTAGATTAATGGTATTTAGGTCATTGTTAATAATTAAACAAAAAAAAAATTTCTAGTTCCTTTCTCTTTATCATTAATTTTGATTATTTTTTTTAATTAATTAATTACGAGTGAAAGTTCCAAAAATCATCATCATTAAAATTGATAAAAAAAAAAAAACTGAATTGAAATTACCACAGTAGGCGTTGATTTGTCACAAAAACAACACTAATTTAGAATTTCATTGGCAACTTGATCGATTCAATTTTGAAATATTTCGTTCATTTTTATAATGATAACGATCTAATAGGCGCCACATTTCTTATTTTTATTTTATTTCCAATTATTTATCCAATTATTGTTTATTTTAAATTAAATTAAATTAAATCAAATTAAACAATAAATAAATGAAACAAATGAATAACACATAGACACGTAGGTATAAACAAATGAGAACGCAGCACATATACACACACAACCACCTTGATTCAATTCGAAATCAGTTTGATTTTATCAAGAAGGCGACGGTTGGTTGTAGAAAAAGAATTGAAAATCGTGTTGTTGTGTTGTTTTTTTTTTGTTGAACCGGTAATAGTGGGGGGTAATACGGCCACAGCCAACGTGTTTATGTTGTTTTAGTTGTTTGTTATTATTATAACATGGCCGTCTAGATTCTACAATAATTTTAAATTCATTTTTCCGACGAATTGACAGCAATTTTTAATCGAAAACAAACGAAATTATCTCAAGTAGGCCATGATTTTATTATACAACAGTATAGGAGAGAGTGAGATAGCGATATAGACAGAACCGTAATGGGAATTTTTATAATTTCTGTAGATTTAAAGAAAAAAAAAAACGAACACCTGTTGCACTCAAACCGGCTCTATTTGAGGTCAACATTGCTTCGATAACGGATATATGAAGCTTCACCTTCACAGGTGTAATTAAAACAAAAAACAAAAAAAAATCAATGTCAAAGTTCTACTTATTATCATAATTAACTAATTTAATTTAATTTAATTTAATTTAATTAGAATTAGATACCTTGAAAATTGGATCAAGTTTGCCATGCAAGGTTACAACTATAAATAATCGATTATTAGAATAGAGTAGGCTAAGATTTCGGTTATTTTTCGTTCATTGATAGAAGAAAAACAAAGTTTGCTATGATAAACAAATGAATGAAACAATGAATAACAATTAAAATAGTAGGCTATGATTTTTCTTTCATTGATTAAACTAAAACAAAGTTTCCTATGATTAAACAATCTGATTGAATCAGCCAATTAGATGAGTAGGCTATGATTTCGTCCATTTTTCTTTCATTATTAACGAAAAACAAAAGAAAATTACAATACCTTCTAGATTTGGTTGTAGTAAAAAACGTACTTATTGGTCTTTTTTTATTTTTTATCTTTGTTGTTTTGTTCGTTTCATCATTAGTTTTCAAATCTAGTAGACTTGGAGATGATGCTGATATAGAGATGGGTTTTCTCTTTAATTAAAACAAATGAAAAACAAAACAAATGAAAAATAATAATAATAGTGTGATTTTTACCTTTTGTAATCCATGGGTATCTTTATTTTTTTGTTTATCCAGATGACTAGATGTTGTGGCCCTGTAAAATTAAATTATTATTAGTAATTATAAAGAATAATGAATGGAACAAGGATCTTTATTATTATTATTATCATCATCATTATTATCATTATTATTATTTATAATCAATTGGACTTAACTGATTGACCTTCTATCTCTATCTATCTCTTTTGTTCTCATTAATATTCATTTTTTTTCTATTTATATTTTAAAAATAAATCACAATATCATTTGAGTGGCGGCGACCCTCGTTCTGGTCAACGACATTACACGATTCCGGCTCCAATAAGAGGCTGGTTTCTATCTCGACAATCATCATTATTATTATAATTTTTTATACCACAATAAAAACAATTTAATTAACAATCATTGATAAAATTTAATTAAAACTGAAAATTTATAATTTTAATAATATAAAAGAGAAAAAAAACGGAAAAATTATGGTACAGGGGGCACCCGGGTTTGAACCGGGGACCTCTCGATCTGCAGTCGAATGCTCTACCACTGAGCTATACCCCCACATCTAAAACAATAATCTAAACCAACATTATAACCAAAAAAACACCCACAATTTCATTTAACAATTAAAATTAAATTAATTAATCCAAATTAACAAAATTCTTGAAATTATCAAGAAATTTAACACAATAGATTTGATTAAAATTCAAATTTAAACACCAATATTGATAATAAATGAATTTGAACTTCGATGTATATTGTGTTGCCTATACTACAATTTAGAACGAATCTAGTGCGCTATGAATCATTATTATTATTGTTATTATTATTAAGAGCGTGATTACAGTTGATAACGGTAAATTAGCCTTATTCTGTTGGAATTTTCTATAATTTCCATTCATTCAATTCAATTTCATTCAAAAATAATTGACGGATACAGACTGCATACGTAATAACAACAACAACAACAAAAAAAAACACCCTAAACTTCCGTCTATCTATCCTTGTCTAATTCTACTACTATACTATAATATACAGGAAGAACAATTGAATTTCCGGTTGTAATACGATTCATGTTATTATTTATAATGACAACAATAATGGCAATTAAAATTATTAAATCAAGTTACCTGCTATAGATCGATGTTGTTTTGTTTCGTGTTGATAATTTTGGCGTAGTTGTAGTAGTAGGCGTTGATTTCTAAATAACAAACAAAAAACAAAAACAAAACACATAATTAATAATTAAATTAAATTAATTAGAAATCAATTAACTTTAGTTTTAAAAATACTAATTAAACTCATTTCTATAACGAATTATTCAAAGAAATCGTTGTATTTTAATTCAATTAGAACACACGTATTCGACAGGTGTAATTCTAGTTTATATTTTATAACTTTTTATTGTCCGCTTTATCAATGTGTAATGTTCTTATCAATAGATAAATATTTATCGATTGTTTTTATGGTGTCATTACATTTTTTTTCTTGTTTAAATTTAGCGCCAAATTTCTTCAACAATCACCATAGTAACCCACAATAAAAGAAAAACAGCCTACTTATAGCTAATTATTATAATCAAATTTATAGTAAACTGTATTATCGACAAATCGATCAAGTTACCATTAAATTTTCGAATTCCATAGCCAACTTTGTTAGTCTAATTGAATTTAATCGAGGGCTACAAATATCAATGGGATTTAAATAGGGTGAGGATAAGAAAATCAATAATATCGTTATATAACGATCTCTTTCTAATCGTATTATTATCAATAATAGATAAGCCAACCTTGATATCGTTTTTTCTTCTATTGTTTTGTTTTGTTTTTTAAATAAAAGAGTAACATGAAACAATTGCCGTCACGCAAAATTTAAAACTATTCTATTCTATTATTATTATAATTATTAATATTATTANATTATTTTATAAATATAATTTCCTTTTTATCAATCTATCTCTATCTAACACATTATTATTTGTATTATAATTAGAAAGAGAGTTATTTAATGAAATTATTAGGGCATAGAGCTACCTTTATCTGTAATTATTTCCGTTAAAAATCGTACAAATAGTCTACTATGATTATTGTTATTCAATTTTTTTCCCAAATTAATTCAGTTGTTTTTGTTTTTAATTTAAATCCAGGACCNATCCTTTTCTACAATCAAAACAAAAGCAAATCAAATATACAACACGACGACTATAGCCGACTTGAATACTGCCGGGAAATTCTGGATTATCAAAAAAACAAAACACAATACGCATGCGTACCAACTTGGATAAAATGGAAATTACCAAAAATTAATTATAACCAACAAAAAGATCGAATATAAGCGCTAATTCTATGGTAATTAATAAAAATTGCGCAATTGGTGTACGATTGGTTGCCTACACAAAATACACCCCCAAAATTGTTTTGTCGTATGGTATATGAATCGACATACCTGTAGTAATCGAAGCTATTTCGATTTAATAGTATTCATAGAGACGTATATCGTAACTTGATAAAATGCGGGAATTTCAATTTGAAATCGGTGTATTGTTGGTTGTCTACATGGTAATATTATTTTAAATCTAATCTACAAAATTATCATTTTTAATTAATTTTAATGAATTATAAATAATTTTAATTACCGTCTAATTGTTGAAAATAGTCGACCAATCGAATCCAATTTTACAAAATAATCGAATACTGTTGTTTCCATATTGTTGAAATATCTAACCGATTGGATTAAAATACACAATAGAACCATTTAAACTAGATTGATAACACAAATAAGGGTTGAAATTATTTTCAAATCGATAAAATCCAACATACGAAAATTTGGGGTTATATCCACCAATTTAGTGTATTTCGAACAATTCCACCAACATTAATCCAAAAATACACTAAAATCATCTTCTATCTTTATCTCTCTTGTACAAATTTTCAAGTATTGTTGTTAGTTTTGTTTAAGCAGAATTACCAACTCTAGATTGAAAATAAACTAAAATTAAGCACCATCCTTGTCTAATTCACTAGAAATAATACTCGATTCTTTTCTAGTTGTTTTATAGTAGTCAGGACCGGACTAGGATATTTTGAGCCTCCACAATTTCCACGAATATATTGATTAAAATACACGAAAACACGATTACCAATTGTATAAATTAAACAAAAACGAACCTAAAAACTACTCCATTAAAATCTCTTCGATTGTTTTATCATCACGTAGTGGACTTTGTGTTAATGACGGTTCACTCTCTAAGAATTGTCGTAATTCCGATTCCAAATCGGGCACATCATTTGTACTATTAGTAGTAGCGCCGCCATTATTATCGATTTCGGGTAAATTCGGTACACCAAGTGCCTTACGTATACCGGCGATAGGTGCCACATCACCAGGTTGGACTTTTTTGATAATTTCGGTAAGATTATCGGTGATATTGTTGGCCAATTGGATTTCATCATCTTGTGGTTGGGTGCATTGATTCAATGATTGCATTGGTATATTTTGTGATAAACGTTGGAATTGTTGTTTATGTAATTTCTCTAATAATTCGTACATATTGTCTAATTGTTGTTGTAATTCGTATTGTTCATCGGCTTGTTGGAATTCATTTTCCATATTATTCAAAAAATCAATATCGATATTTAGATCTTTTAAGGTTAGTAATTCGTTTTTATTGATTTTAACACGATCGTACGGTTTTACTGTTAATAATTTTTCGATTGTATCCTCTTCTTCGCGTAATTTTTTATTTTGTTGTATCACCGATTTGGTTTTACTATGATCACCACCGGTTAATAAATCCAATAAACTATCAACCAAATGGGTTGCATAATCGTTATCTTTAACAAAATCCAATATACTTTCAGCATATTGTACGGCATTATCACTACCATAAGTTTGATAGATTAGATCACTTTCATCTTTTGTTAAATTTGAAAATGACGAGTCGTAACTTGGTGCATACGAACCGAATGCACCATAATATAATGGTTTGATTGGTTTAATCAAATTACGACGATCCTCACGGAAACCCTGTAATTGTCCACTACCCTCTTGTAATTTACCACATAATTGGCCTAATAATACGGGACGTTTTTTCGTACCTGGTATAACACCATCACCACCAATTAAAATATTTAAATTTGTCGTACCATCTTTACGTTGTTTTAAATAACCCATACTGGCACCACCACGTTTTAAAACTACAAAAAAAAAACCAAGAAATTAGCAATTAATCACAAACGTATATCGTAACTTGATTATTTCAACGCATAAGTGGCACTAATTCAAAAAAAAATACCACCACTAACGGAGCAAATTAACTTTCGCGGGCAATATAGGCAACCAAATATTCGTAATGCATGTGAATAATTGGTTGCCTATATTACACCAAATATACTTCCAATTCATGTATAAAACTACAGCAATCTAAGACATACGTTTAAACAATTGACAATAATCGAATATAAATTATAATATTTTCGAAAATCGTACTTTAACAACGGATCGATCAAGCTACGACATACGTTTCATTAAATTGTTAACTGTCAACTATTGCTAATTGTTTGAAAATAATGAAAAAAGGCATAATCAAATCCTAATCTTATGAGTAAATTACAAACGTATGTTGTAACAATCTAAGACAGACGTTTTCAAACAATTTACAAAAATGAATTCTGTAATATTATCAAATTATGTCGTAATTTAATTCGTTAATTTATCAACCACCAATTTTAAATAAACCGAACGAATTTATACCAAAATGAATGCAACAATCTCCGACTTCCGTTCGTCAATTGTTTTCCTATTATTGTAATATTAAATAATAAATGTAGTCGAAAAAT
Organism: Hycleus cichorii; assembly: GCA_013841215.1. Classification (NCBI taxonomy): domain Eukaryota; kingdom Metazoa; phylum Arthropoda; class Insecta; order Coleoptera; family Meloidae; genus Hycleus; species Hycleus cichorii. The sequence goes on from JACDRQ010000696.1 coordinate 14,814, forward strand.
AGTGAAATAATAGAGGAGGCGAATGACTAGAACATTCAAATTTCAATAAAAATTAATAAAAGACTTACTCAATTTAGCCCGTGCCTCTCTTGCTGCAATTTGTGATTTAGCCAAAATCTCTTCTGGTGTTAAATCATCCGGTACAGCTTCAAATTTTGTATTTGGTAAACGTTTTTTATTAATAAAATTTTCATTAATTAATTGATCACCACTATCATAATTTTCATCTTGTCCCATCATACTATTATTACCACTATTATTACCATTATTACCATTATTATTATTATTATTATTATTACTATTACTACTATTATTATTGATAATATTAATTGTTTGTGTATTATTATAATTACTATAGCGATTCTGACGTAATTCTTGGGTTATTTCAAAACCTAAATCTTCACTTGTTAAATTCGGTATTAAATTAATTAGCCAACTTAATTTCTCTTGTTGCATTAATTTCATACCGGCATGTAATAATTTCTTACTTGCTTTATAATAAATTGTATCGATATGATTATATTTCATTGCATTCGTACACATTAAACGGAAATCAGCAATAAAATCCTAAAAAAAAACAATATCAAATTATAGAAATTACACTGTATATAAAACAATAATCCATCACATAGTTGGCTATGACTTTAATACAGTATGTCGTAAATTGATTCTGCGATATACCAAGATTACACTGTATATAAAACAATATTCCACTTCATAGTTGGCTATGATTTGGTTACATTGTTAACCTCTAATTGTTTAACGATTTGTTACCATGACAACACTAGAGATTGATAGTCATTTGTTTTATTATTGTCTCTTTTCAATTAACCATATGATAGAATTGTAAAGAGCGAGATAGAAGATTTGTTCTAAAAGACTGTTTGTTAATCTCCATTGTTGTCATAGTAACGAATTGACAACAATTTAAAAATCAAAGCTTACTCGAATTAGAGTTGACTATTTAATTAAAATATTCTTGTCTCTTTCCAATTTGCCATATAATCGAATTGGAGAGAGTGAAATAGAAGATGTATCAAAACAACTATGATCACTACTGTTGTCATGGTAACAAATAGAAAACTACCATAGCCAACTTGTAGACTATTGTATTGGATTTGTTACCATGACAACGCTTTAGATTGTTTTATAATTGTCTCTTTTCAATTACTCATATGAATGAATTGTAAAGAGTGTGATAGAAACTATCAAAGCGACTATCATCTCTACCGTAGTCATGGTAACGAATAAATGTCCGACAATCTAAAACATAGCCAACTGCGCAATGAGTTATTGTTAATCAAAATTTTCAACAAATTTATCGAGAATTGTACCATTTGTTACCATGACAATATTAGAGTTTGTTTTGTCTCTTTTCAATTTTACATATAATCGAATTGTAACAAGTAAGATAGAAATTGTGTCAAAGTGACTAATTTCTACCGTTGTCATGGTAATGGATAGAACAAAACTACGACAAACTAAAACACAGCCAACTACACTTGTACGTATTAGATTTGTTACTATGACAACACTAGAGATTGTTTTAATCTCGTCTCTTTTCAATTACCCATAAATGAATTGTAAAGAATGAGATAGAAGATGTCATAGTTACCAACAAAATTACAACTTAAAATACAGCCAACTAGATAGTGTTATTGAAATTATAATCAACCATATTGGATTTGTTACTATGACAACGTTGGAGATTGTTTTATTTCTATCTCTCTCCAATTATCCATATAATCGAATTGGAAAGAATGAGATAGAAATTATATCAAAACAACTATGATCTCTACAATTGTCATGGTAACGTCCAAACGTACGAACTAAGCTACGACAACACAAAAACATAACCTACTTGTAAACTGTCATATTGGCTATCATCGATTTTCTGACGCATCGTACTAAAATCCATCGGTTGGGTGATAATCGACGAATAACCGGGAGCAATACTATCAGTAACTGGCCAAGCAAAGAATTGTTGTGGATCTTTCTTCTCTAATAGAGTCAATAATTGATCCAACATCTTCTGTAATGGTGTACGTTCTTGACGTTGTCTTAAAACACAAGTACGTGGCTCCCGTTGTAATAATTGTTGTTGTGTTGGACTACCATCACCGACAATTTCAGCATAATCCTGTTGATTTTCGTCATCTAAAACTTTAATTAATTAATTAACCTAATTAGTTAATTAATTTAGAAAACAACCGTCTAATTCGTCACGTTTGCGTTTCTTTTCTTTATGATGGTGGCGGTGTTTCCGTTCGCGATCCTTATTCTTATCCTTCTTCTTCTTCTTCTTTTTGCTCTTCTTATGATGGGAACGTGAGGTTAGAAAATATGGATCTTGTGAGTCGACCATACCATCATCTTGTACATTATACGTTGATTGTTGTTGTTGATGGGTTGATGTACTTGTTGTTGTTGTTGTATTTAAATTATAACCAAATTCGGTTGTATGTTCGGGTGTCGGTTGATTGCCAACTTTTAAAATTAATTTCAAACCAGGTGGACGATCATTTGGACTATCTAAACGTTCACGTTTCTCTGATTTGTGTTTTTTATGTTTTTTAATCGGCGTATATAGCGGTGAGGCCATTATTTTATCGTTAAAAATCAACAACAAATTGAGGTTATGTTCGTTATTGACGCGCAATTACTGACACAGTTTACCACATTACCGACAGTTAATTTAACTGACATTTAACATAATAGATGGCGCTGAAAATTATAACCTAATTAATATAATTATGCGTAAATTAAACAGTTATAATTAGGAAAAATTGTAAATTACGGAAAATTAATCTAAAATTTACTAATTACTAAATTATAAATTATATTACTATCAAATTGTTTGTAATAACAATAGATGTGGTAATCTATTCGATAAACACCTACTTTACCGACTCGATAACTCGATATAAAAACAATAGATGGCGCTATTCTAATTAAAATTTATAATTACAAATTGGATTTAATTAATTTGTTGAATTATTCGGTCCATCGATGGGCGCACATTGGATTCGTACAAACATAATAGAGACGCATTTCTTCTTCAGCACGTCGTGTTTGAGCTTGGAAAAATACCGCTTCCCTAATTATTAATTAACAATTAATTTTAATTAATTTTTAGGTTAATTAGAATTTTTTTTTTACCTGTGATTACATTCGGGACAATGATGGTCTTCAGTTCTTGGTAATGTTGGATCGGATATAACATCGGGTACAATGTGGGTTAATTCACTAATTAATTATAAAAATTTAATTGAAATTAATTAATTCGAATTTGAGGTTAAAATTTGAAAATTATGAAAAATATAAAAATCAACCCTAATCGGAGAATGATAGATGTGATAAAGGTGGAAATTAAATTCTCGATTTTTAAATCAAAAATTCAACCCTTAATTGGGGGTTTCTTATTAGAAAAAAAAAACAAATTTGGCGTTGTTATCATTCAACTTAGTATCAGGACTGTTTGTAGTTAGCCATGATTTTCCTTGTTCAATCACACAAATAGGTTAATTTAATGTCAAATTTCATAAATTATGAACTAATCTACGACACTACGTATCTTACTCATTGCCAATTACGAAAGAAATTACCGTTGAACATCTGATATGTTCAAATTGTAGCTTGTGTCGTAGCTTACTACATACTTAATTAGTTTTGATATTTTTTAACAACAGACAGATGAAATAAGCTACGATATTACGTTACCAAATATTGCCAACTAGATGAAATCAATATTTTTCCTCATAGTTGGCCTTGATTTTCTTATAAAATGTCGTAACTTTGTTCAACCACATACCGAATAGATTAATAAATGTCAAATTTAGTAGAATCTGAACTAATCTACGACTATTTTCCAAAAATCATAGCCAACTACGACCGATATGTTCAAATCACAGTTGACTATGCTTATATGACATAAAGTCATAGCTTATTTGATTGTTTACAAATTTTAGTATTCTTACGATAAAATACAGCCTACTTGATAATAATGAAACTTACTCGATTTCGTGCATAATTTTGTTCACATAAATACATTTCGAATCGGCATGTTGTTTATAATCACAATTTCGACAAGCATACAATAGAATTTTATTTTCCTTATCTTCTTTTGGATACAACATATTATTACTGTGAACAAACGAACATAAATGAGGACAAATGAAAAACAACATAACCTCCAAATTGAGGTTATACCCACCATTCTTGACAGAATCGGATACCGACAAAGCCGGGACCTTCACTGTGCGAATCATAACCGGACGGACGTGACATTTTCGTGTTTTAACGGGAAATTCGTGGAAATTCCGGAAAAATCGAACAATTTCCAATTGAAAATCGACTCAATAAAACGAAAACAAACGACAAATGTCAAACGGTTTCACCAGTTGTACCAACCTACAAACTGTAGAACAATAAAGTCACTAAAATTACTAGTAGTTTTCTTGAATTAAATTATAATTATTGGAAATATTTAGGAAAATTGTGGTTTAATTATAGTAAATAGGTTGGTAATAGTGAAATTCTATTTGGTTGTTTTTTTGTAATTTGGTATTTGTTGTGGTTATATTTGGGGGAAATTTGGACGATATGGCAACGTTCCGATGGTTATTTGTTTGTACATTATTAGGTTAGTGCGCACACCGTTTACGCACCACACACAAGCTGTAGGCACGCGGACTTTCCATCCCCACTCCATTCGAATTATTATTATTATTATTACCCCCACTCTATTCGAAATTTTACTACCACTTGGCATAAAATTCAGTACACACAACACACCGAGTTTCACATTTTCATTGTAATGACGACATTAGAATGGTGAAAAGTGCTGGAAAACAATCAATTTACCCTTAATTTTTGGAGATTTGTGTGTTGTTTTTGTGATGGTGTTGCTATGATTATAAATTGAAATTTTGTTTGTTTTTTTTTTTTTTTTGTTTTTAAATATAGACAATTGACTGCAGCTGAATCTGCAGCCACCCAATCGGGTACCTGGGGGACGAGATCGAATCACGCGCATTCCTATTGGTCGATACAGCGAAACGTGCACGTGATTTGGTGGCTGTAGTCAGCGTTGTTGCACACACACACACACACACATACATACAAAAACAAATACACACATATTGAAGATAAATACAGTTAACTAGAAACGAGGAGACTGTGTGTTGTGTTACTTTGTGAATTTCCTGAAAATTTCCTCCAATACAATCGGAAATTGGTGATTCCCCGTGGGAAATTTGGCAATCCTGTTGGTGATCGGCAAGATATTGGGGAATTGTGTCAAATCAAAGCCACCTGAGATCATCATTAGATGACGATTTTCCGAATTTTTACAATCAACCCCCACCATTACCACCGCCACCAACCGTTTCCCCTCTAGCACCATTATCCCCACTATAACCACCACCACTATTACTCCTATTACAACTACCACATTTTCATTGACACTCTCCTCTCATTCATCGATTTTCAAAAAATTTATAACCCAGAAGGCTTTGAAATTCATACAATAAACAATAGAAAATCGAAAAATTACAGGTAAGTCGATCGATCTACAATTTTTGTTTTTGGTTTTTTTTTTTATTTGGAAATAAACAAATTCGAAAATAATAGGGGCGTTGTTTTTCGGGTAGAATTTCCTTAAATTTATAGAAAAATTTTCTAATTGGGTGTAGTTTTCTGTATACGGGGCATTGTCCGGGCTACCTCGTGACGTTAGCATGTGCGTTTTTCTGATTGGTTGTCAAATTGGAAAGTGGCCGCCCCACCACTTCACCCCAAATCAACAATAATATTTTTAAAATCGCCACAATAATAATAATAATAGTGATAATATGAGAAGAACCACCAAAATTCACCCCTAAATCGACAAAATTACAAATATTCGGGGGAAAATTAGCCGATTTTTATTCTATTGGAAATTGACACGTTGTAATCTAGCCGGTGTTGCCGTCATTCACCGTATTCCCCTCGTTTCGTTACGAACACGTCAATATTCGTGTAATTTGGGGGAAATTGAGCGGAATTTGTGCAATTTATCCAAGAATTTTGCGCAATTTGAACGTTCAATTTCTAATTATTGTTGATAATTGGAATAAATTTGGGTTATATGGAGGAATTTGGCAACATTGATCCCGGGTGTATCGATGTTTGCATTGTTGTCAAGTCTATGCCACTCCTATTTTCCCTAAATTTTGATTTTTTTTGTGGTTTAATTGTAGATTTTTCGGAAAATTTGGTGTTGGTTCTGGTGAATTTCGCCGATTTGACAACAATGTCGCGCCAATGCCACGTGTTGTTTAGTTCAATAATCGACTAATAGATGGCGTTTTATTTATTTATTTATATTTATTATCAATAATATTGTTTAATTGATTTTAGATTGGATCAAAATGAGTTTGAATACGTTATTGGAGGCGGCCAAATTTCTAGAAATGCAAGAATTAAAAGAACAACAACAACAACAGCGAATTATCGAAACAACAATAATACCAACCCCTTTAACAATAAAAACAACACAAATACCAACAAAACAGGCCGTTTTATTAACAACAACCGATTTGGTACCAACAACAACAATAACTAATGGTAATAATAATAATAATTCGATAATAAATCAAAATGGCTTAAAAACAAAAGAACAACACCATGGTAACGTGATTGTAGCTGCAGGCTTGCCAAATTTAACAACTAGTATACAAATACAACAACAACAACAACAACGGCAACAACGCTTTCTAAACAACAGTTTCGATATTTTGAATCAAATCAACGTTGATGGTAGTGTTAAAACTAGCGAAATTTCCAATACTGTTATTAACACGATGGTAACAACGGCAACAACGCCAATTTCAACGTCAACATCATCAACGACAACAACCAAACGTAAACAGCCACCAATGATATTTCGTGCTGGTACCCGAGAGGTTCATAATAAATTGGAGAAACATCGACGGGCCCATTTGAAGGAGTGTTTCGATATTTTGAAGAAACAATTGCCCCAACAACAGGACGAAAAGAAAACGTCGAATTTGAGTATTTTACATTCGGCTTTACGGTGTATACAGACATTGAAACGTAAAGAACGCGAATTAGAACACGAAATGGAACGTTTAGCACGCGATAAGATATCGGCACAACAACGTTTGGCTATTTTGAAGAAAGATATCCAACAACATTACGATAATGTCGATTTTACGAAAATTCTACCAGAAATTTTACCAACAATAACAACAACAACTTTAACAACGGAAGAAATTAACCATAAAAATGATAATATCAATAATAATAATAATAATAACAATAATAATAATAATAATAATAATAATAATA
>JACDRQ010000697.1:0-23538 GCA_013841215.1 Hycleus cichorii
TTATGCTGACGTCACCTTCAGTCATTCTGGATCATCCTGTAGAACTAAGGAAAAACTAAGTGGAATCGACGCCCTTGATGTATAAGTAACAACAATATAGCAATTTAAAACAGACAGACAGATATAAGGTATATATAGATTGCCGTATCAATACACTACGCCACTGAACACATTGATCATGCGTGGTAGCAGGTGGCGGTTTGTTTTGAAAACCTCAACCATATTTTTGTTAAAAAAGCGGGAATTTCAAGTATTTTTTTAATTAGAAAGATTTATTAATAATAATACACTGAAAGATTTGAGTAATTTGTGGTTAAAGCAGAAATCATTTCAATTTCCCACAATTTAAGTAATTTATACAAGTTTATCGCACTATAATTGCTGCTAATTACAGGTGTAAGTCAACTGATTACACATGTCCATGAATAATGAATTGAGTGGATCATTTCTTTATAATTCTTTTACGAACGTTTTAACCGCATATCTGTAGAATTGTAATTTGTGATAATGTTTTAATTAAGCGCAATTTTGTGTTTTTCCATTATTAGACTTGCAAATAATGAGAGTTTACTTTTTAACAGGAAAAAAGAAACAACACCTTTTTTATGTTATATTCAAATTACATTATGCAATTTCCAACGAGCTTTGTTGTTCTTGATTATTTCCAGCTCAAATAGGCTGTAACAAACATTTTTTTTAAATTTCACAATTCAAGACATTTTATCGATTTAGTTTCCATTAAAAAAAAGTAAATTTCGCCTCTATTCTTAGTTGATTTTTTTATTGTTACAATTTGTAAACCAAGTGTAAGATTGATTTTTCAAATATAAAAGAAAATAATTCTATTATTGTCGAATAATCAAAAACAATTTTAACAGTAGAATGTTGATAACGGTGCTATTGAATTTTTTTTGAAATCATTCAACGTACGCGTATAGCAAAATCAATAACAAGAAAAATTCGGATTGGGGGTGGCAATAGAATCAGAAGAAGACTGAAAAATTTGCCTCGAGGCTTTGAAATTTCTATATACTTTAGATTTTGTATACAAACTCTTTGAATTTGAAAAATTTGATTGAACAACCGAGGCAAAATAAAGAAAACAATGTAAAATATTCGGTCGTTTAGAGAAAAAAGACTGGTTGAAGAAATTAACATTGAATCTTTCTAAATTAAACAGGCATTATTTATTCATGAAAAGTCGACTGAAAGCTAATAAGCAAAACGACATTACCTAGATATAACTTTTATCTTAAAAGAAAACTATGATAATATGTTTAACAAATCAATGTGCTCAACTAAACTTTATGTACAACAACTTCTGAAATGCTTTCAGTTGAGTTAGCGAAATTCCTCTATAATGAGCTTATTTAATTATAAACAATTCAGTTACAACTTTAAAATTATACAGTCTAGATTACAATTTTTTTATCTCTATCAATTTTCCACCATAGAATCACAGTAATGAATTGTTCCAACGCTTAAATATTTATAAACTTATCAATAAAGTTGTAGAATTGAAATTGGAGTTGTGGTAAATTTACGTAAGACAGTTTTCAATGAGGTTTACCAACACGGATGGAAATTGTCAATATCACTTACATGTATTTCCGATATTTTTTCTCCAATCAATTTTGAGAAAATTTATTTTCTTAAAACAATATTTAAATAACTGATTAGTATTCTATTTATAGCGAAAAAGAAATGAATCCGTTAGTCATGTGTAACGTGTAAGTGTAAATAACTGCTACATAATGTTCATACTTTCATCAAATACTAACTTGTGAGAACTAATTAGAGCTTTTTTGAGAATTATGGACTTCTAGTTTTAAAATTTAATACACTGTTTTCATAAATTAGCGAATTTTTATTGAAATGTTAAATCTCCTGTTAGGAACTTTCAACTTTCGATTTTTGATTTTATTCTCAATTTTAGTCTTAGATGCATTTCGAGCTGTTTTGTACTTCAACAGTTGTAAATAAGCAAATTTTGGACAATAAGCCGATATGAGTTCTAGAAGCAACAACCAAGGATCGGTTTCTGAAACGAACAATATCGGTTCTATAAGTCTACCGATTCTATAAAGTGTCAATATCGGTTTCTGAAAGAGCCGCTAGTTGTAGATTCGACCACTGTTCTTTAAGCTAGCGAGCCTATAAGTAGTGAGCGCATGCTCAGTTCATTTTGCAATTGTAGCGCCGCTTTGAATTGTCTTTTGTCATTGTTGGATCTACAGTTATTTCTCTTTTAGAAACAGGTTTCGGGTTCATCGATACTACAACCTCGTAGAATCGATAACTATTGGTTCTATATCGGTTCTGTATGTTCTAGAAACTGACTCTAAAGTGTGATAATGTTCAATAGAGCAATTTTGATGGGTGCCTGATTAAATTTTGAATATCTCTCATATTCGACATGTAAATGTACCATAATTTTCAGAACGAGATAACTACTGTGTAAATATATAAAACTTTAATATTATGAAATTGCATTTACATAAGAACGTTTAATAGTAAAAAATAAAACTATTTCCCAAACAGTAATAAACGTAATTCCATAGTTACATACAAGTATAGAGAACATATTAGATGACAAGAATGCGATCCTGCGGGAAATCGAAAGGTAATTTCCACCGAACCAAGTTTATTATCACAAAATAATGTAATATTGGTATAGAAATCTAATCTTATTTGAATATTGTCTAGATTTATTTTCTCGTATGTGGCATTTATTTGCGCATTCTATCGGTTGTAAATAGGGATTTCCTAATGGAAATTGAACCCATTTTCTTTAACAATAATGAATTAGTATTCTGTTTTGTTAAGTTCATTTTTATCTCGTTTCTGTATTACAGATATTATCAACAATTTAGGTGAGAATTGTACAAGATAAAGGTGTTTCCCTTATATCTGTCTGGGTCACGGTGTTATTCACCTTTGTTTATCTCTTGTCATTTACAAAATTTATCCAACAATACAAGTGGTCAATTATAAATTCACCAAGGGCCAGTTGCATGCAACTACCTCTATATATAGATAGAGTTATATACACATAGTTGGGTATTATTGTACAATGGGCGTTCTATAGAATTGCAACTAGCCCCTGAGGGAGGCTGTCAATCCGTCTTGAATTTTCTCGATTTAACATAAAAGATAGGGGAATGTTGCTATAGTAACTAGAATTTCGTTATAGTTTAACAATAAAGTTGTCAATAATATAAAAAAAAAGCGAAAAGGCTTGATAAATATGTAAAGCTTAGAAATAGGCGAATGAGATAATGATCAGGATAGGTTGTGGAATTCATCTGATTGATTAACAAAATCTATCGATTGGCTGGAAAATGATCCTTTTCACAACATTTAAGGTAATTTATCATAGATATGTCGTCCTTTTGTTGTTAGTAAAGTTACCAGTCCGTGATAACGAACAATCAATTTCATAAAAAAAATTGTTCGTATCTTCGTATAAATAAAGATATTCCTAATATAAAAACAAATTGGAATATAATAAATTTACAAATAGTCTCATACAGCATGAATTATGTTGATTTATTTTAAATATATTCGTTTCGAAAAAGAACACCACGATATGAATTTACTGAAAACAATGTTGAATTTATGGTTGTATGAATTTTATACTTAAAAGTTTTCAGTATAAAACATTCATCATAAAATCAAGCTTGTTGTTTCTGATATAATTCCACACAAATCAGATTTGTGGTAGGAATGTGTTTTGAAATCCTATTTGTGTCGGTTGTCTACCGACGTTGACAGGCACCCATGACGTCTTCTCCATCCCGAATGAAGGTAATCTCGGGCATTGTTGTTGTTTAAATTTTTGACAGACTTATGTACTTTGATTAGAATATTTTTATGGGAAAAATCCCCAATGTTAAAATATAAAACCAAATAAAACACGCATGAAGTTTAAGTAGCATTGTAAATCGTCGAGCTCAGTGACCGTTGCAACAATTGCGAAAAATCCCCTTGTTTCCTTTCAACACCTCGAGATGATCCCCTACCGAATGTTCACTTTAAACGTACCATGTTTTTCGGCGGTAACAAGCCTAGTTGTTTCTACCACTTATAATGTCGTGTAGTTCGTATATTTCTACTTTAAAAAAGAATACAAAAGAAAACAAAAGGAAAAAGTGATAATTCAGCCATTTATAACCTAGAATAAAGACAGACGAGCGTTTCTAGCCATGAAAGATGGATTATGTTGCAGTTGTTCCTGTGGGAGAGGTTTATAACTAAAACAGGTAAATACATCAACAATCTGAATCGGTAATAATATTGGACGGATAGTTTCGTTTGTGTACAATAAAAATATCGAATATTTTAAGCTACACTATAAGAAGATTAATTTAGTGTTGATTGTCGAAAGAACAGACCTACCAACAAAATGGATGTTTTAATGTTAATGAAGAACAAACAGAGAAAAATTGAAACACCCCTCGGGCGAGTGGGATATTAATGTTTAATTAAAAGGAAAAAAAGAAAGAAAATTATATAATGTCAAGTTGAAGACAATAATTTATGAAGGAACTGTCTGAGTTTTTTCCCATTTGGATTTTAGAATGGATAAATAATGGAATTTATGATTTTTGCTGGTTATAACGATTTAACTTCTCTATTCCGTAATTACTCTCAAGATATAAAATATTTTGTATTGATAAAAAATACAATACTTAATCAATTTAATTCCGTTGTTGAAGATCTTGTTGTTTATTGACATTTATTTTCTATCCGACTTGATGTTTTTCCGAAACACAAACAAACTTTTTATTTTTAATTTTCTCTTACAAATATTGCTAAGTTTTTGTTTCAGATAATTCTAACTCATTTCTATTTTTTTGTTGAAACAATTTTTTACGAAATATCTCTCGTCAGTATTGATTTTATGTGTTAATGTAAAGTAAAACCCCTAGAGCTTTACTGTCGAAGTTAGTTTATATTAAAAAAAAAAAAGAAAAAGAAACCATTAGAAAAATTGACGTATTCGTTATGGAATAATGTCTATTTTGCTTTGTTTAATAAATGGGGAAGTTATTTTGTTAAATGATTTTACACACGCTTAGAATTTTGATTTGTAAAAGCTCTTCCACAATTTCAGCAGGTGAATCTATCCTGTTTCAACTCAAAACACACAGGGCTTTTAAATAGAATTTGTCTAATGTTACTTGTTAATATAATAATAATAATAATCATCATCATTATCATCATCATTATTATCACTATTATTACAACACATAATTACTCAAATTCAGTTAAGTGAATGTTTAATTTAATAAAACAAAGGACTCTTATTAATGTCGACAGTGTGTAGAACAGTACTTGTGATAATGGAGGTGTTTTGTTTTTATTACGTTCACTTGTGCACGAAATTATAAGAAAAAAATTCTATTAGATCAAACAATATACCCCTATAATTATAATTAGCTTGTTTATCAAAATGTTTGTTGTGTGGTTTTTCGGTTAGATTTATTCAAAATGCGGCAATTTATAGTAAACAACAATTTTGATATCATTGAATATATGAATTTTTAACATTAAATCAAATTTACAAGGGGAATATCTTAGATTTGAATTATTATAAATTCTAATATGCCATATAGATTTTCATTCAATTTTATTTCTTTACCAAAACGACCCCTATAACGACGTTCTTTTAAAATGAGCACGAACGGTATTCTGATACTAGATGATTATGCGTTTCTATTTTCAGAATACGGCCAACGGATGTTGAAAATTGTTCGTAACAAAATACATTTACGAATTTGAACAAAACTAACAATGTTTCGTTGTTCTTACCAATTTCTTGGAACGAAATACCAAAGGGACGTGTAATATTGGCGAATTGATAATAAAACCACCAAATTGGAGTTTTTTTGTTGGGTTTTTTTCGGTTATTGGAAAAATGACGCCGCGTTTCTTGGCACTTTCTGCATATATTTATATTTTAATATAACTTCAGTATATTTTTTATAACGTTATTTCGTTTGATTTTCAAAAGTAATAAAGTAATTTAGATGGCTTAAGTCGTATTTGAGTAGTTGTGTGGATAATTTAGGTATTTATGAAATGTTAATATGGTTAAAAGTCGAGAATTACAACGGATAGAACAGTAAAAGTGGTAAAGAAAATCTTAAATATGGATAACATAAACAAACAACCGTTTAAGTCGAGATAAGAACTATAAATTCGCGAAATCTTAATATAATCTACTAGATTTACAAAAAAATTAATATTTGCAGTTTTGTAAGCCCGTTTGGTAGACTTTCTAGAATATTGGGGTAATTGTAATATTAAATTTGATATTTTTATTAGTTTTGTGTATAGGTGTTGTCGTAAAACTTTAATAAACGCATCTTTCGCCGCCTGTATAGCAATTGCGTCAATTGACGGTATTCTTTTTAGCGTGTTAAAGCTCTTTCGGATTATCTCGGCGGTGGGATGACTCGAAATTCGTCCTACTATAGAATTCAGATCTCCACAAAAGCATCTGTTACGTTTTCCTTATATTTTGCAATATTATTAGATCATTATTCAAAAGATAACATATCTAACGTTAGAGACAAACGTTACAACTACCGCAAGACTACCGCATTCATCATCTTTATTCATTGTCAGTTATTTTTAAAATGGTTATAAAAATTTCAAATCACCGATAGAGAAATGATTGTGTCCGATTGTAATTGATAATGTATAAAATTTTATCGATTTGTTTGGAAGTTTGCGCGATAGTTTTACAAATCCGATTTTATCTAACGTTCAGTTTTCTTTGTTTTCATTCTTTATTTTTTAGTATCTTTTAGATTAAGTATGGATGAACTAAAAAGGAAATCAAACTTACATCCTATTGACAAGTTTTCCACATTTTATGCTGATATTAGAATTTTCATAAAACTTCATTTGCATCATCTTTCCTCTATTGCTATTGAAATTTTGCCAAAAGGCAATAAATTTTGCACACGAATCATTCTTTTCGTACTTATTGACATGCAGAAAATCGAATAAAGCACGTAGACTTTTTTCTCAACTCAAGTACTTTAATGATATTTAAAAGAATATTCCTTTACTATGGAGATTCGCCATTCATTAATAAATGAATAGAGATTGTTGACCTGATTAAATTTTATATATGAAGATACGAAAAACAACATGGAATATATCTTGAAAAATCAAGTGACAAACCAGCGCAGGTTTGTGCGTCGCGATGCATCTCTTTGGGCGTCGACAGTGCCCGCCAGCTTCTACAAGGATGCTTTCGGTGTTGTTACGAAAATTGTGAACGTTAGTCGCGTTTTGAACGCGTTACTGTTACAAACGGTGTTGTCGGCGTGCTTTAATCATCTAATAAAACTTAGTGAAACTTCGCAAAACATGTGAAACAAATTTTATCTGTATCAACATCAATTAAAATCAACAAGAATCTATTTAACGGTAAGTTGAATTGTTTAACTAAAATACAATTTAAAATTCATTTGAATATTTGTCGTAATTGCATAGAATCAACTTTTATGAATTAATTAATATTCAATTATCGTATTAGATTTGATTTTGTGCGGATTTCGTTAGTTACCTGTGTTCTGAATGAAAATATAAGTGAGCTTAATTTCCTTTGAAGCAATATATGGAGATAATCATAGCAATCCAGGCGGGATTTGAGAAAATTGCCAAGAAAACTCCAAGCTAGAATAACACTCTTTTATTTTTGTGATATACAAACTATATATTTTTGATCTAAACAACCCATTATATTTTACTCCATTTTTAACTGGTTCTATTTATTCACCTAACTATTCTAATATTAGAACTTATTTACGTTCGATTCAAATATTAAAAATAGTCAACTATTAGTAGAAGAATAATAATAAAATTTCGTCGGTGTTTAATTATAAATGTCCAATTATAATAGACGATTCATCGATAGTAATTATTCATTTAGATATAACAACTAATTAGTTCCATCGTTTGATGGTATAAAGTCTATTCCTCCTACCATAACGAACTACCAACCGAAAATTCATTGCTAATATTGTTCTCGTTATTATTGCACGTGCAGTAATTTATGTTACAAAAACAATTTCCAACATTAAAAAGCGTATTACAATATTGTTCTATTTTTTTTTGGGAAATTCGAAATGCGGTTTTTGTTATTCAAGTGGAAAGTTTCCGGATTTTTCCATTGCTATCCAATAATGAATTCACATCTCCCGTTTTTCTCCTTCAATGATTCCAATCAATTTTACATTAAAATATTAATTATTGAATTTAATATTCATTTTATTGAAATGCTTTGATTTTTATTTGTTCTAATTAATATTGATGACGAATTGATGAATATTTGACATATGTTGAGCACGGTCGTTTTAAATTTTCAACTTGTATATAGAGAGGAATAATTAATAATATTCGATGCAAATGATTATCTCCATTCATCCATCCATTTGTATTGATATAAAAGTGAACCCATTTAAATTTTAATCCATTTCCTAAGGTTCCCAGTCACAATTATCGAATGATGGTGGATTTTTGGAAGTATTTTTGATGGATCTAGATGACAAACAATTTTCAGTTATAGAAAGTTGACGAGTTAAAGTTTCATAAATATATTCGTATGCTTTCAAAATATCATGCGAAATAGTTGTTTACAGTCGATAAAACTGGAAGAGTTGTTTGTTATATGAAGACAAATTTGTTATATCATACTTTAAAATAAGAGTATCGCATTTGAATAATGTCGGTATAAATATCGTTTTGTATAAACTTATAGAGTAGTTAAATCGATGTCACTATTTCAACACAATAAACAATAATTGAGCTCAATTTTTTACAGTTCGTATTTTGCAATAATAAACGGCTCAATAAAGCCGGACATGCGCCGTTTATTCACATTTAAGAATAAAAATAACGAAATACAGTTTCGAAATTGCTAAAACCTACCTTTTTTGTAGTTTACAACCTGTATATTGTTGATAGTAAAAAATTCGTTACCAAATATAAAGCAATTTCTTCGGATAAATTGTGGCTGGGACTGTGAAATTACGTTCTGGTGTAAAACCAGCTTTAGATAGACAATATAAACATATATTTTATACTAACATCTTTCTTCAACCCTCTAAATTGTAATATAATTCGTCTTTATTTAACTTTAATAATAAAGCAGATATACCGAAGTTTCTTCAACTAAGAAAATGCTTATTTCAGTTCCTATCAATTTCCTGTTATTTTAACAGAATAAATTGCAATCTATATACTTTACAGTTATGAAAATTAAATAAATTTCGTGTATTGCTTTATATTTCAGTTTTCATATTTTACATTTCCGCCGTTTTCTGCTTTTTACGCATAGAGGGTGGTGAGAGGTGTGTTTTATATTTATTTAATATAGTAATTTCGTCGATAATTTCATTAAAAATAGGGCGATATTAAATGGAAATTAAGGGGAAAACGTTTCGATTATTTAAAATGAACAACTGTAAGATTAATTGATTTTGTGTTCTCTTTAATTCTAAGACAGTTGTCAGTTGTTTCCACATTCTTCATGGAAGTTAATTTGTCTTCGAACAACCTGACTGTAGATTTATCAAATTGTTTTATCATTCTGATCCTATTAACGTGCCAACACACAAAATAAAATTGTATCTTTGTTGAAATTTCCGAAAATATTTCGGTTTTATTCCCGATTCTCGATTCTTGTTAGCATATATGATTCTTTGTTATCATTTGATCGATATTAGTACCAACTATAGTCAACATTCGGGCAAACATCCAGGTAGTTAACAACAAATCACTCGAATTTTACCGAAAAAACGATGAGACAGGAGATTTATCGATATTTTTAACTGTACGTTTTGTCGTTTTAGAATTCATCAAATTTTATATAGCAAGTGACTTTAGAAGAACTAAAAACTCACTTTATGGAGGAACGAAGAAATTCATACGTGTGTTTTAACAATACAACTAAAAATAATGAACGATTATTAAAACAAATGTGTATAAAATGCTTTTAACATGCTGTCGCTAGTTACGACTTCACAATTTTGTTTTGATGTTAGTTGTTTTTTCTTTCGTTGAATTAACGTGAAATGCATTCGTTTTTCCCACAATAAAATTACTATGTTTATTTAATTTTAATGGGAATAACAGACTCGTAACAATTTCATTTTCTAGTACATCAATAAATCCATGTCTGGAGAAAACTTAATAAATCTATCATAAACGAGAAAAAGTTATTTAATAGAGATGTTTACCCGAATCTTGTGTTTAGACTTTATATTAATATAATGTGATATTAATGGTTGTCTCACGGAAATTCGAACGCCTTAAGCGACTAACTCCCTAACCGCGAAGGGTCTACCGTAAGATTTATAGCCATCCTTCTATACCTGAACATTTAAGTCACAAGCGGAATTGGGGAAATTTCAGTCTATAATTTCAGATATTTTCCAAAAAGTTTCGAGTAAATACAGTTACGACAACCTCTCATTAATTCTATTGCTGTTCCTTGACGGTTGGTCCCAATCGAATATACGATTTTATTTATTTATAAGTTTTAGGCGGCCGAAAAGTCTTATTTTGATTAATAATTTGTTTGGCGTCTTTCAAACGGTCCGTTAAAACGATTATATGATTAAAAATGATGAGAAAATCGAATGTCCGCGATGAAATATAAAAATATTTATAAAATATGGCAGGAGGAAAGAAATCAATTACGAATTGTATGGTTTGAGAAATTTGACAAACGAAGATAGTCGTTTGACTTGTGACCTCAACATTTCAGAGATTCCCTCATTCTATTTGAGTTTTCTACGGAATTGTGGAATTCCGTTGGAATGTTCATAATATTCCTATTGGTAAAAGTCAACCATTGCTTAGAGCTTTTGTTTTAAGAAACTATAAGTCCAATAAAGCCCACAATAAAAACACAAAAATACCAACAATAATTAATAATCGAAATTACCACAATTCGTACTTTGATCTAAAATTGAATGATTACTTCTCAAGTTCGATAGTAATGGAAGCATTACCGAAATTCCTGTTATAATTGAACACTAACGTCGACAGTTTCAGGCAAATTTTCATCCTCGTAACTTACTCGATGGTGCTTAAACATATCGCTTGTGGCATTATAAAACGATTGATAATTACTGTCAGGACTGACATTTCGTCACGAAATGTACACATTCGGTCTTTGAAAACGAAATTCACATCATTGAGGTCCGGTTCTTCAACACTCCAATTTAAGTTCAAATAAAGAACGGCAATTAACAGTTACAATCTCTTATTCATATATTTAATAGAGGATTTTGAATCAAATAAGTAAGTCTGCTTTGAAAGATTCGATTTATTCGAACTTGTCGATTTTAGCGACAATATTGATAAATTCTACTATAAATTTTAGATTTTGGTTGTATCAATTAGTATTTATTTCACTAAATTAAATATGAAAATTTAATTTAATTGGATATTGTGTTTACAATTCGTTTAAAAATCCACTTAAATAGAAATAGTTCGCTTTTATCCATATAAAAAAAATTAATAACATGTACTGCAATATTATTGACTATAACGATAATGGAAAACATTTAAATTGGATATTTCACTAAATTAATTTTATATTATTTACTCAGAGTTATTTACTCAGACTAGTAAATAGATAATAACGTACTCAATTAAAGTTGGTTGAAATTCGAGCGTATTTTTCGCTAATAATTCACATACAGTAAGTTGCGAGAGGCCAGTTTTGACTCTAAATTATAAATTTCATACTACAATTTTACAATAAAAGTCTAAACATTATTTACTTGTACAAACTATACACTATATGATTTACTACCAGTCTAGAAACTCTAAACAAGTTTGATGATGCACATATTTATAACAAAGAATGTTACTTTTTGTTTTATTAGTGACTTTGTTAATTACAACATGTATACCTTGTTATTATACTAAATCAAATTTTACGAGTACCCTTTTTATTGCGAAAACTCTTAAGAAAGTTGCGCTAAAAATCTAAAGTTCTTTATGAGTTAATGTTGTTCATTCTACTAGAAGTTGTATCGATTTAGTTTAACGATAAAACTGACTGTAATCAAGTGTTAGAAATTGTTTTGTGTTAAACGAGATCAAGTTGAACATTACGGGATTTACGTGAAATGTTTTTTTGGTGTTAATTATTCGGAGTAATTGTCATATTGTTTCTTAAGACGAGTTAAATTCGTTATAGAATAAGACAGTGGGAAATATGCAACCTGTTCTATTTGGAACCACAATTTGTGTTGTCCCCGAGGATACAACACCGCTTTAAGTTTCTGATCCTGTGCTACTTTGCTAGTGTTTTGTTTATCCATTTCCATTTGTCTCAATCTTCCCTACCTTATTTAAGTTGAAATTTGTATTAATCGATTTGTAATAAAATTTTATCACTATTTGATCTGTATAAATTTATAATAAATACGGGGACTTTTTTTATTATAAAGTGAAATTTTTAGCAAATATCTGTTGTAAATGCGATTTGTTTGATTATCAAGATTGGATTAAGTCAGTCCAATAGCATTTACAACAGAGATTTATTAGCGATTCAATACGATCTACAATTGGATTAACACACATTGTAATCGTATTCAATGATTATCAATATAACCGTATCTATTTTATTGTTTTTATTCTCCCTTTCAGGTGATATTCGTAATATGTTCGAAATGTAATGTACACTGTTCGTTGCTGGTAGTTGAACGTATATTAGTAGATGATATCTTGTTATATTGGTCATTATCCAAATAATCAACTTCAATTAATAACCAAGAACAATGACAACATCCTTAACAAATATTGGAGTCCTTTGGGCCACCTTATCGCTAATTGCGGCCCTTCTTTGCTGCAGTGGATTCTATCTGCCTTATTGGATTCAGGTATGTTCACTATTTGTTAAATTGCCAAACAACAAATTTGCTTGTATTAAAATCGTACTTAAGACTTCTGCATAAATTAAATCGCTTTAGGTAAATAAACATTATTTATTGCTCATTGAATTGTACAACTAATTATTCAAATCCGACGAATTTCCTCTAATTAGAAGGAGAATTCAGGATTCCCTTCACAACAAAAAAACACAGCAATTTGTAATTTGATTTAATATACTGTACTGGCGATTTTAACTGGAAACACTAGAACAGTTCGAGCCAATTTCAATGATCGTATTGTTTGTCGGTAGAATTTATAAACCAATTCATATGTTGCTATTTCCAATATAATCGATTTATCTATAAGAATTATAGTGGTAATAGAATAAAATTTGTAATGAATATGTCTTTTTAAACTAGGTTGATTTATTTCTTTTAATACGACAGAATCTTGGCGAGATATTTTGTGTTTATCGTTTATATGTATGAATCGACTATGGGGAATCTTGTTTTACTTTTAAATTGAAATGGAACTTTAACAAGTTGACCTCAATTGACTAGACAATAGAAAAAAGCGATAGGGAATAGATAAATAAACCACAGTAAATTGACAATAAATTCTAATCGAGACGACTAATTTTTGTAGATCATTCTCGGGTTAAAATATTCATTAAATGGTCACTGATTTTGATAGAAACTTTCAAGTTCAGTTGTTTGTTATTAGTGCTATTCAACATAATCAGTGCTATTCGGTCTTAAATAAGGTGGAAATTCTTTTGAGAGATAGCAATTTAAGCAAAATTATCACTATTGTATCAAAAATTTTAAAACATTGTTTTAGTTAGTTAAATTATATAAATGAAAACTATAATGGAAATGGAAAATAGAAAAATATTCAAAATTGTTTACTCAAGAGACTAACAACGAATTTATTATTTACTTAGAAAGTTAATTTATATTTTAATGAATAGAATATTTATTTTAACATTTCTACTTGTACGTAAATATTCATAAATATGAATAGTCTCGTTGTGAGATTGTCCCCTCGCAAATAAAACGATATTCAGTATTTTAATGAATCAGATTACTATTCATTTCGGTCTTTTGAACAGTTTGCGTTATTTAAATGGACAATTATCGCCTTATTGATTGTTATAATTTTTCTTTGTATCAATATCTCTTATCAAATGAGGATACTTTTAATGACCCGATCCCCATTTAATTACTATGGAATTTAAAATAATTAACAGGAAAAACCATTAATTTTAGAATTTCAGAATGAACAATCTGAGTAATTTCTAATAAATTTAAAAGTTAAGCAATAACATTAATCAACAACAATGGTAGAATTAATTATTTAAAAGGGGTTGTTTTAATAATATAGAAAATCGCATTTAAATTCGGTTTGTAATAATTAATAATTGCAATATAAGGGGGTGGAAGTTATAAATATCGTATTGTTACCATAAAGTATTTTATTATAAAATGTTTGGTTTTTGTAATATTAACCGTTTATAACTGGTATTTTCATTCACCCTCGAGTACGTTCCCACCTACCAATATAGATTAAAATTATAATTAATAATGAAATCTCAAAATACGGGGATTAAGCGGGCTTTAATTCGTCAACCAAATTGAATAAACTTTTAATTTAATTGATTTCCGTATTAGAAATTCCCAAAAACAGACAGCGATTTTAAATGGAAATATAATCGTTGCGTACGAATAAACCTCTAACAAATACAGGGTGTTAAGATAAAACTAGAATGTTTCTTGGGAAGAGCTATTATTTAAGAAATGACTTTTAAAATATTTTAGGACAGTCTTTGATAATTGAAGTCTAGAATAAATGCGAAAAAATAAACTACGAAGTCCAAATTTGGCTCCTATAAGGCCTCGAAATATTTTTTAATTCGCTCTCTAAACACCCCTGTATAAAAAAGAGTAAATCTTTCTGAATTTGAACTTGACCGATTTGATTACGGTTGATCCAATTCAAGAATAATCTCTATAGCTTTAAAGGTTTTACAGATACGGATAAATAAATTTTACAAAAGTACTAAAATTGTGGTTAATGTAATTTTACCTTTTGATATATGTACGAATATACGAAAATTGTATTTTAGATACCTTTTCAACATCTCACAATAACAGTTATCAGCTTTCAACCGGTATAATTTCAAATGATTAACATTAATTGTCATGCTGGCCCTAGTTAGATAACATAAAAATACGTTCACCTTTATCAAATGGTCGCTTTTATAATAACTAAAGTCAAGTCGACTGAACCCACTAACCCAAAATAAGGGTTACTATAATAACTAAAGATTATGTTATCATTGCCTTTAGTTATTTAAATGGGATTCAATTAGGTTGCGAAAATTTCCCTATTTTAATTTTATTTAAAAACTTTAATTAAACTAATTCGTTTAAAATGTTCGATTATTCGATTTATTTCAATTGATTAGTTCATTATCAATCAATTCAAATCGATTCTAGTTCAATGGTGAATATATTTGAATACTCAATAGTTATTATTCCAGTTCATACAATAAAGAATAACAATATTTTGTGCATTCATTTGAATGCAGTTATAGAAATATCAATACATACTACCCTAAATCTTCTATATCGAATATTCTATAGTTGAATATTTGCATATTTCGTTAATATTTAATGCACAAACATAATTTGATAGGTTCAAGTCTCTAATCGAGATATAAACCTAAGTTTGGATATTTTCGACAAAATCTGAGGTATAACAGTTCATATTCAAGAGAAATTCGATAAATTGACCTATTTTGATAAGAAATACGTAAGTAGAAATATGTCAGACCGTCTTTTACTTCGATAAGAACGAACTTATATTTTCAACTGACTCCAAAGCCAGTGAGCTATTGATAAACGTATTATTTTACCTAGCAAAAGTGCCAATCATTTTGGCTGATTGGCACTTAAACGACTTTTGACGGGCATTTTCGCGTTCAGCTTAAAATCTAAATTTCACATGGACCATTCGATAGATGTTTTGAGGATTTACAAAAGAGTCCCTAACATCGATTAAACCCCGTAGATTATCGGAAATTCGTCCAATTAACGCATCTGCGGGGGGTATTACAATTTTCACCAATCAATTATACACAGAAAACGATTAAAACGACCCAAAGATCCCTTGAAGCCGTTTTTGTAAAGCTACGAGGGCCAACTTTTGCTAAAATGTTCTCTAGAGCTGTCTACACATTTATGTTTAAAGTATATACCTTTAAATCGTCTGAAATGAATAATAAGTCAAGCTTGATTCGTTTGACTATACTTCCAGCTATTTGTAGTTGTATGGAAAATTTAATTAAGTTCTCTATTATTAGGTAGAAGAAATCTGATGCTATTTAGTTGTAGATTAATTGTACGTTCTAAGTCGTTGTTTGAGATTGAGTAGTCTAATTATTACAAAAGTGAGATGAGTAAAGTTGAGAGAGATATAAGAATCTTCAAAGAATGTTCAAAGAGAATATGAGTGGAATAGAAATAAGAAAATTTATTAGGAAATTTTCTAATACTTATATTTACAAGGAATTCGTTGAAATTAATAAGACCTTTGTTTGCAATGTTACCTTCAATATTATTAAATTGTTTTATGTTCAAAAATATTAATCGGATTAACCTGTTCGACTACAATAAGTGAACATATAATCGCCTCAAATGTCGGAAATGTTGAAATAAAATGGCTCATTTTTTCAATCAAAACGAAATAACATTTTCTATAACTATATACGGATATAGTTTGACATTTATTCTCGTTCCAAATGTGACGATTTAATTTTCTTATAGTAAATTTCGTTTTTTTAGTAAACAACAAAACCGGAATCACCCTTCGAACAGGTGTTGTTTTGATGTTATATCGTAAATCTAAGAAGCGTGATCAATTTAGAGCATAAGGTGCACTCTAATATGTACACAACCCTAAATTTATTTACATTTTAAATAAATACCAACCGGAAGACCGAGTTAGTTAAGTCGAATTGTTTTGACTATATCTTTTAATGTTAGAAATTAACTCTGTGATCTTCTAGATTAGGTATTGAATACAAACTGATGAAATCTAATGCAACATATTATGAATTATATTAAATATCAAACTGAATAATTCGAGTATAATTACACAAAGCAAGGCAACGTATCTATAATTATAATAGAAAATCAATGGTTGTAGCAGATTTAATTTTAATGTTTCAATTAAATGTTATCGACAGTATCTGGATTAGTTAAAAATTGCAATTTTTCCAGTCTTTAAACTGCTTATAGTTCGAATTTTTCTTATTCTAGTCTATAATAGAAAAATTGAAAAAGGTTTACATATTGAAACAAATTCGTAGTCGTCAAACAACAGCATCCAAGGAATTCGATGGCAACCTAATTTCTAAAGAGCTAGAATTTCCAAAATTTCAATTTAACCAATGGAAAGAATTCGTATTCGTGTATTATGTCAGTATTTCGGAGAATTGCTGAATTATTTGTGCAATATTTTTCTATCTATTATTTTGTTTAAAGATATTTTTGATTTTCTTTGTAAAGGATGTTCTCTTTAGTATTCGAACGTATAAATTGGTTCCCGAAATCTTATCTCTACTTGTTATTATTATAGGTTGGAGATTTTATCGTTAAATTGATCACGAATTTCGTTCGCAATATTATAAAGAAAATACGAACGGTTGTAATTTGATAAATTGTCAAATTATCAAATATTCAAACAATCGAGATTTATTATTGTTGATTGAATTTGTTTATAATTGATACAAATACTGATTATTTAGGTTAAAACAGTTGTAATTTTATGTTTATACAAGATATCTTGTATCCGGTTCGAACTTATCCCAGTTTCAATCTTGATTTATATTCTTTTAGATAAGCTCGTCTATTTTCATGGTGATCTAGATATCATTAATTGTGATTGCATTAAATGGCGACTAGTACTTTTATCTGTGCTAGTTTATAGTTTGTTGCTTTGAATTTTAAGAATCGTCCATATTCAGAAAAGTTTTGTACATGGACAAAATATCCTCTTGTGCATTTCACTTCGATGAAATTATCGATAATTTAGCCTAAAATCTCTTATATTAAAATCTAAAAACAACATTTAAATAATCGACCATTACGGTTTTCTAACTGAAAGTTTTGACTATCATTAAAAACAACTTCTCGAAAGCTTTTTATTAAAGTTCTTTTTGGCCATTTATTCGTATTGTTTCTGGTTGAAAGGAAAAATATAACTTTATTTTGATTTATGGAATGTCTGTTTATTTTAACGAGACGAGAAAACGAAATAATGTTGCAATTATATGGTTAACAAATATTACGATTTAGCGGTAAATCAATATTGTTTTATTCAAATACAAATATAAAATGTATCAATATTAGATTGAAACTACTTGTACAACTATCGAACAAAGTTAATATTTAAAAATATTCAGTGTTTAGAGAGTATACAGTACCTTAAAGTAGAATATGGTGCTTTAAGCAAAATATGCTTGTCTACTTTCAACTTGACTTTTTTTGAGGGTGCTCGAATCAAAAATAAACGTATAGCATTCCGTTTATAACAGATGGGGTCTTTAAAAATGCTACAATTGGTGTTATTATTTATATGTGATGTTGTTGGACATGAAACCAGACAAAGTACAAAACACTTACAACACATACTTTATACGATTTCATACAAGATTCTGTTATAAATCCAGCTCTCTCCCATAATTCACGGGTCATAAGATTAATGAGGTGTCATATATGTGAAATTTTTTCGTTTTATTCTATTTTTTAACATTATTTTGCATTTTAAATTGTTGAAATAACATGTTTCTATCGAGAGAATTGTTTTATTTATTCGATTAACAGTAAGTAAATTAATTATAAAAGTTTATTGACGAAATAGCAATTTGTTTTGTATTTAAGCAAAATATATTTAATTGTTATTAATTACACATCACCGGTTAACCACAATTATCTTACAATAATAAATATTTACATACGTTGAGTTTAAATTGGGAATTGATTTCGAATTCAGAACCACAAGCCAGAACGCGATCAATGTGACCAGATTTATAAAAAATAATACCGGAAAAAAAACAGGCAACTGTAACAAACGTTACAATTGTTCAAAAATTAAATTGCAAAACTAATTTTTTCCGGGTAGTGAAATTGGAAAAAGCATCAAAACACCGGTTTTGTAACCGGCAACGAATTCAAATCGATTTTGAGTTTTCTTTTAATTGAAACAAAAAATTTGTACTAATTAAGGTGCGTTTGCACGTGCGGATTGGCTTCTAAACTGAACTATTGTCAAATCACAGGACACTGATTTTTACAGCGCCATAGCAATTAGGGGAATTAGTGCGTGACAGTTTTGAAATTGTCTATCAATTAATTTTTGCTTAATTAAATTGACAAGTCTGTTTATATTGGAGAAATCATCCAAATAGTTTTGAAAATAATTATGAGTGAGTAGATAATTAGTTCGAGAGTTGGCCAGTAATTTACAGTCAACGTATATTGCACCTGAAGGTAAAGTAGATTTTTTGGAGTTGTCTGAAACAGGAAACGAATTTCAACTTTATATGAAATATGCTGTTACTGAAAATTAATTTTCAGGTCGTCAAATTGGCAATCCTCCAACTGTATTATGATTTTTCAATTCTAATCTATTATTATTCATACCAATTTGTTTATTCGAGTTAATTGTAAATGTAGAAAAAGTAACAATTAATTTTTCACAATTAGTGTTTAAAATACAATCGAAACTACCTTGTCAATGGTCATTGTTATTCTTTTTGTTTCATTTCAACTGTTGTTGTTTGATAATTAATTATTGGTGTTGGTGAATCTTTATGTAAAAGCATTTATTTTATGGTCAGTTATCTAAAAAACCGGGTCGAACTACAAAAAAAAAGGTGGATGTATACAAAACCATCGTATTAATTTTAATGTCAATGTTGTGGAACGTAATTAAAACACCAATTAAATTGCAAGGTTCGCCTTTTTTTATTATTTTACTGAAACTTTGATAATAAAGTTGAATTATTCGCCAATGGATACATATTCTCTGTTTCAAAACTGATAAATTTTCGACAACATTATCAATTATAAATGTTGTTTTTTTCGAAAAACGAGAACATTAGATCTGTACATGGTTCTTTGGTGAATTTTTTCCCCAACGAAAGAACAAATTATAGTTCTACAGCTTTTATTCCAAATTACATGAGGGTAATTTGTTGGTGAAAAATACGCTTTTTAGGGATGTTTAACCGTTCAACTTGTACAAGTTCTTTAATGGTATGATGTAAATGTGAAAAAGATGCTCGGTTGGGCCCTATTATTGCATCCGGCCGATTGTTGATAACGGATCTGGGGCGTTTTTCATCGGTTTCTTTTCCTTTATGAAAAATTTAATAATAGTCCGAACATATCTCCACACTTTATAGAGTAAGTTTAGAAGATGGGAGATTCTTCTAAATAATCGTGAGAAAACCCAATATATGTCCACATTTATATTGGTAAATTTACCCTGACAGTTCAGTTATAACGTAGATATCTACTATGGATAAGAAATAAAACATACAGATGTTTGATCGGATATTTGACGCTAAATGCGCATTTCCCTATTCGATTATTGCACCCATCAATGTTCCATGAACACGATTATCGAATACATCAACTATTTCTGTTATTTTTAAAATCGGTTTTTATCAATCACGTTCAAACGTGTGTCAATCAAAATGTTCTAAATTTAAAAGTAACCGTTTTAGATATTTTAAAGATGCGATCGTTTTTTGAAACTCTCCAGCTTTATAGCGACACCTTTTTAAAAGGTATTCTGTGATGTTGTACAAAGTAATTGGAAGAAAAAGATAGTCTATATCGCCGAAAGGTATGGCGTTCTTTTATTTGCAACAAGAAAATGCTGAAAAGTAGCAGTTTTGACTTGAATTCCAATTAGACTACACTTTTCATCGCTTCTTTTTATTTAATCTACA
Source organism: Hycleus cichorii (assembly GCA_013841215.1). Classification (NCBI taxonomy): domain Eukaryota; kingdom Metazoa; phylum Arthropoda; class Insecta; order Coleoptera; family Meloidae; genus Hycleus; species Hycleus cichorii. Next base: position 20,936 of record JACDRQ010000697.1, read on the forward strand.
AATTATTGTAAAGTAAACTAGATGATTTCAAATCGAGAAATTTTACTAACGCTAACATTAAAAACTAGAATTAAACATCTTGAAAACTGTCGGTGAAATTAAATGGAATTTAAAAGGGACGAAATCGCAAATGGACTAATATTTTTCGATATATCGTTTGAAAATTGTATTGTTTATTGTTTTGATGTGCATTGAATATATCTATATGTATATGTATGTGTGTATAGTAACTGTGTAAAGATAAAAGTAGCATCAATTTCCGGCAAATACTTCAGACAAAATTCCTGTCACATTTATATCGCTAACAATTTTTGTAGAAAAATTTATCTATGATTTTCCACAGAATTTCACAACTGTCATTTCGATCACAGATATAAAGGTGATTTATCATAATATTGTAGACATTTAAAAAGTTTTTCCAAAATAAAAGAGAAACCAATGGAAATCTAAAGTCGACTCTTGGAATTGTTGTAATTCTATAGAAAAAGTCGGAACATTTGCACTACTTATCAGTCTTTATTAGAGATGTTACGGAAAATTACAAACTTTTCGTCAATTTTCCGGACAACTAACAAACTTATCGGGAAATTTCTAAGAGATTTAGGAAGTGCGTCCAATTTGCTACGTACTGTTTGAAAATCGTTGGAAAATCGGTAATATTGACGAAATTATTGCGGAAAATATGAAAAAAAAACAAAACTACTCCAAGAATGTCTAATGTAAGTCAGAATGCGAATTATTTAAAACAAAAACTTCTTATGCTCCTTGAAATGCTGAATTTATTTCATTGATCGGTCGCATCTCATTAAACAAACGAGATTTCGATTATTAAATATTGATGCGGAATCGAGAAACATGTACTCGGTTAATAAATTCGTATTTCTCTAATATCAGCAATTTCTGTGATATATCCGCGTAAAAAGATGCGGAAACAGAAGTAGGAACAGATTTGAGTTTACAAATACCGAAACATCCAACCCAAATAACAAATTAGTAGATTTGAAGTCAAATATTTAAAAATTCGTTGGATATAATTGACAAATGACGGTTATAAAAGTTCAATTAATTAAGAAATAAGAAACAAGTAGAAAGAAGAATGAGATACTCAAGGGTATTCAAAGAGGGTATTTGTAGCGTATTTATGAAAATTTCGATGATTGAGCACCTACTATTTATTCAAACTCCATCACATTTAAAAGATAAACGTCGGCTTTTTGTATTCGTCAATTAACTGATTGAAGTTTTTATCTTACGATCGATAATCTGTTTCAAGTGTCCTTTAGTCCATTAAAATTTCCGTTATAATAAAATTGGGAATTTTCATGATTATTATTTATTGTTAAATATCTACTATGTGGATATAATTAAATTCATTATTTAGATAACCACTAGAGATATAGAACAATTTATATAAATGTGTTGTTACAAAATTGTAGATGATAACACCATTGGGAGATTAGAGGATTTTCGAACAATACAAATGTATAAATTAGTTTGTAACTTTTCGAAATTATTTCTAAATTCTTTTTAAAAATGAAAATCTGAGGATTATTAAAACTCTAAGTAACGAAAGAACTCAATTTGGCTTGGTAAAAAATCTCTATCGAACTTTTATTTTATGCAGATTTCTTAAATCGGCCAGTTTTCTTATTGTTTTTTTTTTATAACAAAAACAACATTAAATATGTTCTATTGTATTAATTTCTTATGACATTGTAAACAATAAATCGTCGGTAATTCTGTGTTAAAGGAGGAACGGAAACGAAGTTATTCTCCTAGCGGTTATTTGTTCCTGTGGCACTTGTTAACTATACCAGAACGTTTAGGAGTTGGCCATTGCTATTTAACTACTATGTTCTTTGTAGACAGTACAGGTCCTCATGTATAATGCAAGACTTGCTATGTGACCAACCGCATATTACACATTCAGTCTCCATTAAACTGTACGAGTACTTTCCGGATGACTGCCAATTCTGACTGTCGTAGACACGTATTCAAAAGTCTATACATATAGCCGGCAGTAATAGTTTCTTATTGCTGACTGTAGCTCATTACTACTGTCGGTCCTATTACGAATCCCCCTATGAAAGTCTAAGCCTGTTAGCTTTATGCGTGTTGTTGTTAACATTGATTGAACTGCCACCTACACTATACATCAAAGGAATTAAAAAAAATTACTTTCCAGCACACCTTGTCGATTTCTATCGATATTCGGTCAAATCGATATTTAATCAATTCATTTTTACAATGCCTATCCAGTTTATAAATCAGTATTTTATCAAATTTCGATATTTATCCGAGCTTACCTGTCGGAAGTTGTTTAACATTTAGGTTTTCGTGACACTTGTGTAATCCATTCAGTACCACCCTAATGATTTAACAATATTCGTGATTAATTTGTTATTGGATTTGATTGGCGTAATTTTCCTTGTAATCCATAAATCTTTATGTTATTTTATCTAGATCATAAATGATTATAACAATATCTCTTAGCAATTTGGACGCGCAGCTGCAACTACAAAATCAAACTTGATGGCTCGGTAATCTTTATCTACAGTTATTGGGTGATACATAGCGGGGGAATATAATAGAAACATTAGCGA
>JACDRQ010000698.1:0-19182 GCA_013841215.1 Hycleus cichorii
GATTTCTCGGTCGTCTTTAAGACTACGGCAATCGCAAATAGGTTTTTGGAAAGAGCATTTCTTCTAGCCCGAAATGGTACTTGCCTTTTTTCAAAATGTTGATACAAATTTGAAATACAGAAGAAAATCTAACAACATGTTTTTTTCGTATTTTTGTACAATTTCTTATATTTTCTCTTATAACTTGGCCAATATTGATTATTTTGCAAAAATTCTTGTACTGTTAGACAGGAAATAAAAAGGTATTTCCAAATATTCAAGAAATTTTCCAATTCCACCGTTAGTTTTCCGAAAAATTAAGAAAACTTCTGTAAGCTAAAACAGGTTTTCTCTTACAGTTTTTATCTGACAACATTGATCAACCTCTCATTCGAAAGCTGATACAAAGGCGGGGGGCAAGATGAAGCCCTTTTTTTGATATTTTGAAAATTGCCTGAGTTATCGCGGAAAAACCAACTGATTTTTCTGGCATTATTTTCACTTATAAAAGTTAATTATTTTGCTTTAAAATACATACGGTTAGGTAGATAATTTTGTCCTGTTTCCGATTGGCCTATTATTTTTGTAAAAAGTGTTGATTTCTCGAAGAAAATGGAAAGAAAATCCAGTCTTTGTTTGTGCATTATCAAGCAAGATAACCTGCCATACTGGTAGACGCGCGTTTGTCAAATCGAATTGTTTGTCTCGCATTGGATTGAGTAGCGATGAGTCCACAAACATTCAATTAGGCAAACCCGCACTGTTTACGTATAACGCGGGAAATCTTTGTAAAATGACGACGCTGGATTTCCACTCAATTTTCTTATTTAAGAAGTACCTAACACTCATTTGTTGTACATCTACAGACTACCTGCAATCGCGAATTTTCAATTGTCGAATAAAAGTTTATATCCCGATCTTAAATGTCAGTCCATAAAAGAGATCACCTTGTAAATCAAAAAGGTGCTGCAACACCTCGTTTTGTTGTCTTCTGATCGCCCAAATCCAAGGGATGACTTACTTACTCCTCACGCCTTCGTCCAAGTTGGTACTAGCACTAGTACTAACACTAACACTTTATGTTAAAGACGCACGTAAATTTATTTTTAAATTTGAAAAAAACGGAGCACTTACACTTTGTTCTAAAAAGCGCGTAAATTTATTATTAAATTTCGAAAACGATTAACGAAATATGGGCACGAACTTCAAAAAGCGTCTCCATGACAATCACTCAATTAACCTAAATTGCGCTAACGTATGTACGTATGCGTAATGTTGTCACGCATGTGTAGTAAGTAGAACTTTCAAATTAACAACATCTAGAAAGTACAACAATTTTTATCAAATTATCAATTAAAATAATGATAATAGTAAAAAAAATGGTAAAACATGATCAATTGCCGATTTTTTTGATATTAATCACCAATCAATCACAATAGGTACGAATGGACGATGAATTGAAATCTAATCAAAATTGCTGACGCTCCGGCTCCAACGTGCACGCTCGGTCCGCAAAGAATAACTTTCCGCCCTTGTAATGAAAATAACATTTCAAGCCAACAACAGAACTCTTATTAAAATTTACCTTAAAGTTTAAAAGATAACGTTACGCTACTGACTTTAGGATGATGCCAGCGCTTTCTGGTTATAGTTTTTGACCAACCAATGAGGTAGTAGAGTACGCATCCCCTATACTTGTATAAGAACAATTTGGTCCTCATATGGGGAAATTTTGACAGTTGGTCCTTACTCTCTCTGTGTCGTTCAATAGAGATCTCCTTTTCTCAAGTCATGATCGCTCATAGCTTGAGAAAAGGAAGGCGATATGTTGGTATCGTTTGTGTTGAAACGACACCAACTTATCGACATATCCAAGATGTCTGCCACCATAAGCGGTCACGTTTTTTGACAGGATGATCACTCTACTACCTCATTGTGGCCAACCGACTTTGATGAGAGTTAAAGTTGGAGAGATCTCCCCGATCGGTCTCGCACCGACTTACCATAAAATTGAGAGATTTCCTCCGTTGGTCGACTAACAATAAGTGTTAATCTCCAACGTTGTCATAGTAACGAATCGCCAAAAATTAGGCGACCTCATAACCTGGACACTATTGTTTGTTCTGTAATAAAATTACACATTTTAATAGAAAATTAAAAGCCCTTTGCAAATCTGCAGCAATTTTTCCTATAGAGCTGTTAATTTTCTTGAAAACTGATAAAAAGTTAAAATCTATTTCAATTTTTTTTCTATAATTTGAACAATAAACAATATCTAATTTTAGAGCTTATACATAGGGAAAGTGGATGACAATTTCGGAAAATCCAATTTTGAAAAATTAAACAATTTACGAGAAAATTTTTCCAATAATTTGGGTGTTCATATATTGTGTACAATTATTTTATAACAAAATTGTTAATAATTTATAGACCACATGTATTGCAATTTTTTTATTGAGTAGTCTTAGTGGCCTTGAACGCCGAATCCAGAGCGGCAAAGCTCAATCGCAGACCAGTTATCGCAGATCCACAGACGTTAAAATAACATCAGGACGCCAGTAAAGACATAAGGATGTTGATAATAAACACTTGTCTTTATTACTAGTCTTTTTTCCTATTTTATCATATTCCTTATCAATCGGTGATTCATTCAAGACTAGATAAATCAAAAATTATTTGGCGAATAATTTTAAAAATATTTCAAGGTTTTACAGGAAAGCCCCTAGAAAATTAGAAATTCATTGGGAAATTGGTCAAAAACTTTCGTTTCTGACGATATCTCAATTAAATTTGTGACTACAAAAATCTAGCAAATTTATTACAGCAATGTTCTCCAAATGAGAATCTTCAAAAAAACAAAAATATAAATTCGTCAGTGGAAAATCTTATCTTCGTTAGTGATCCTATTTATTGATGAATAGTTTTTTGACAAAGATATATCATCATAAAAACAACGTTAGATGCCCTTTTGATATTGTCTTTCAGTTAGTATTTTTACCTACAAATTTGCAAAAAACTTCCGGTTTTTTAGATAATTTTAGGATTAGTTAATTGATTAGATAAAAATGGCTAAAATATTATACAGGAAAACTCAATGAATAACTCAAGGAAAATGTTATTTTTGAAATTTGTGCTTAAAAGTCCCCATTTATAAGCTTTCCAAAAATGGAAAACAATTAGTTTTACAATTGGGAAAAACAACATCAATTGAAATATTCCCAATTTAATTACTATTCGGAAAAGCGCTTTTAATTTACTTTATATTACATAGGAATCTATAATTCAAAATTATATCAAGCCCATTTTGTCTATTTTAAAAGAATTATTACGTTTTAGAAAGTTCCAGAATATGCTATTTCTGGATTTGGATTTCCAGCTTAAAATTTTTGAGACGTCAGGAATATAAATTTGAGTACTACGAAGTCTAATCATTTTAATGTTATATCGACGATGATACGAACTGAATTTATCTCATTAGGTTAATGTAGTTATAAGAAAATACGTCCGATTTATGTGAAAATGAGTATTAAAGGTCTTATAATATTGATTATTTAACTATAACTATCAATCATTAAATATCAATAAAAATAAACTGTTTCAAAAAATTTATTCTTTATTCAGTCAAAGGTTTTGTTCGATATTCTGCCAAAATATTTATGGTGAAATTTGGGTATACAAAATTTAATCATATCGGCCCATTAATGAACCTAAACTCTAAAATGGATTATTGTTGATAAAATTTTTATTTTTCGCATAATATTGAATATACTTTATAAAGCGAAAAATTATGATTATTATTTCTGTTAATAAACTGGTTAAATAGACCTCATTAAGCGAATTGATAATATTTTACTTGCTTTTAGTTTGAATTATATTTTTCAACAATGTTTGTTACGCTACTGACTTTTGGTATTAGTTTTGGTGATTTTTATGAGATTGGTAATCGTGGTGCGCCGATGCGCACGCATTAACCGTTGAAAATCGTTTACTTGAATTGAATGCTTCGAGAGAGGAGGTTGTGTTGGTGTGGATTGATTTTTGTATATTTTGTGTTGATTATAAACAATTATATTTAAAAACAAAAGACAATTATTGAGTAATTTCAACAACTTTTTGTTGTTTAAAATTATTTTTGTTGTATTTCAATGAATTAGACATAGATGGTAAAGTTTTTTTTTGTTTGAGTAATTTGTTGTAAGGAAAAATCAAAATGGCGGACAATGGTAGACGTGCAGGCGTTCATAAATTTTGTTTAGAGTAAGTCAATTGAATAAATTTAACATTTGATTTTTGTTTATATGAAAAGTGGCAGTGTAATGGTTGATTCAAATATAATTTTATCCATTTTTTTTTTTATTTAATAGTAAAATATCTGAAACTATAGTTTTGTTTACAATGATCTTTTGACTATGTTTACATTTTAGATTTGCTGAAACAGGTGTATGCAGTAAAGTAATTTGTACATTTTGGCATAAATTGCCACGACATTTTAGAATAATTGATATTAAACGTAATGAGCATTATATTTTGGGACGTTTAATAAAAATTGCATTTTGTCGTTATTTCCAAACTGGTTTATGCCCTCATGGTGCTAATTGTCGCTATTTACATTCTACCGATCCAAATGCTGGTCGTGTTGTTCCCCAAAAGTATATATAACATATCAATTATATTATTGATCTATTGTTTTTTTCTTTTTTCATAATTTTAGTGTTAATTCTCCGTCTACCTCGAGAAATGTTTTACGTACATTAAACCCGCATACAAATGCTAATAGAGAAAATGAAGAGACTGAAAATGCGTGTGCATTGCCATTAACTGAAGCGTAAGAAATTTTAACAAAAAAATTAATAATTACATTGATTTTTATATTTTCTTAATGTTTTAGTCAAAAAATTGATGAAAAGAAGAAAAACTCATTAAATGTTACAGCACCGGAATTTGTGCCAATATCTCCGGGTAAAGCATCATGCTCAGCAACTCGAAATAAAAATGAAAAAGTTACCAATCATAAAATTGATAGAAAACAATGTGGTATTTGTTTTGAAACGGTATTAAGTAAAGTAGATGGTGAACCGCGATTTGGTATATTACCAAATTGTAATCATTGCTATTGTATAACTTGTATTCGTAAATGGCGACAATCTCGACAATTTGAAAACCAACGGTAAGATTGTTTTTAAATACATTTCAATTTAATTTTTTTTCATTATAATATTGCAGCTGTTGTCCAGAATGTCGTATTAAATCTGATTTTGTGTGTCCAAGCGCTGTTTGGGTTGAAAACTCTGACGCTAAACAAAAATTAATTGAAAAATATAAAGCAGCATTAGCTACTAAAGACTGTAAATATTTCGGTAAAGGTATGGGCCGTTGTCCATTTGGTAATAAATGCTTTTATCGTCATGCTTTCCCCGATGGGAGTACTTGTGATGTTGGTCCGCCACGAGGTCAAAGACGTGGTTCCCATAATGAATTAATTAGTAGTAGCGGCGATGTCTTCGAAGTATGTTTTGATTTATAATTAATCTTTAATTAATATTTTGATAATCTTGTTTTCAGACTGTAATTCTATGGGATCTTCTCGATGATGATTTAGACGAAGATCCACGCTTATATGGATTTACAGACAATTTGGTGGATTTTTTTTCTGATTCTGATTCTAGTTGGTCTGGATATGATATTTTTTTAGATTAAGCGTTTTGTGTTTTGTTTTTTCATTCATTTATTCTCAGTTAATAATAGTTTGAGTTTTTTGAATTTTGTTGTTTGTTACAAAAGTAGATTTAGGGAAACAAAAAGTCTGTGTTTATTCTTGTTATATAACGTAAAAATTAAAAAAAAAAATAGGATTCTTTACATTAAATGGAGACGTTTTAATAGCGGTAATATACATACAATTTGTACTGCTGTTGTGTAAGTCTGTCTCCTAATTTCCTTAGTCATTTGATGTTAAATAAGATCACTATTTGTTGCTTTAGCAGTTTCTCAATATATTTGCATCGAACTATTCTCTTCAAAATCCATGTAAACCTATTTAAAATCAAATTTTTGTAAAAGAATTATCGTTCTCAACTCAAATCAGTTTCTTGTGAGAACGAAAATTCTGCTTCGATGCGAATATCTTGATATAAAAATTAATTTGTACTATGCTTTTGTAAAACACATTGCTTAACTATGTACTGTATTGGCCGTGAAGTTTTCAACGAAGTTAAATTTATATCATTATTTATTATTATTTTGATGGCCAGTACAATTCTTCCAGGAGAAAAGAATGCCTTACCATTAGTTATTAGTAATAGTTATAAGAAATTTCATTTTTTCATAGTCGATTGACTCAGTCATATTATCTGTTTTTGATGCACCTATTCATTTCAAACATTTTTCTAATATTCATTTACCAAGGTGCTTATACAGATTATATTCATTATGGACTTATTAACGTCCAAAAAATACTGTGATTGTTAGATTAGTAATTAGATTAGTTACGTTTTTTTGGTTACAATTTTGTTACGATTTTTGAATAACAAGAAATTATATATAAAAAAAAAAAATTATAATGATAAAAAAATTGTAAAAAATCGAATTGTAAGACATAGGGCAATACTCTGTCATATTTAGAACAGTTAAATAATTCATTTAATTTTGTTTTGTAATCAAATCTTTGCTGTTGTATTTGTTCAAAACTGTATGTATTGCTCACTGTCTTCTAATCATTTCTGTAGATTATTCCTATTATTGTCTATTACCTATGATTATATATTTTTGGGGTGGAAAATTTTCCCAAATTCTTCGAATTAATCTTTTTGTTCTGACAAAACAAATTAAATTACATTTCTACTTTTTTGTGTACTTATGAAAGAAATAAATTTGTTCGAAAGGAACTTCCTAGTTTCAATGCTGAAATAATTACACAAATTTCCATTTAATTTAAAGTTGGAAGCAAATTTTAATGATTTCCTTCAATTTATGCCATTTTCTGTCATTAAGGTACTCAATACGGTGCTTTTATGGTGGTTTTGAAAAATCGTCCAAAATGGTGGAGTAAATCGGACACCTGTCAACTGTAATCAATGGCAAATGTCTAATTATAATTATATTTATCTGAATATCGAGAGTTCGGTTGTTTTGTTTAAAAATTAGAAATTAAAACAATTGTTTAATTCAACGCCATTTTTGTTAGTTTAATGTGCTGTCATAGGTATCCGTGTTGTTATGGTTGCGCCATCTTGTGGTGTTGTTTATAAGTTTGGCGTCAACTTCACATCGGTAAATTTGAGTTGTTCAAGTTATGTCGTTGAAAATTTTTGGATAGTGGTGCGAACCAAAATGGCAGACAACGTACGAGAATTCTCCGAACAGTCAAAACCAACAGGTTAGAATATTGTAAATGTTATTTTCATAAAAATATTTACAAATAAATCGATTATTGATAAAACAGTTTATTGAAAAATTCATAAAATTTTGTTGTCATTTAACGTAAAGTTATATAAGTAAGAAAAAGGTCGACCATCTGTGGTTTTGTGTGTTGTATGTTGATTTAATTGATAATTCTGTATGATAATTTAATTATTTTATGAATTTCTCAATGAAACTAATTGCTATATTGTCGATTTTTAGTGAATTTTTGGATATCTTATTTTGATCGTTTGACATGAAAGAATGCCAGATATGTCGGGACCTCCACCGTTAATTCATCTGTCAAATATTGAGATTTTTCGTAAAGATCTCGATTTTACAAAGAAAACACATTAGCCCCTTTTTAATAGAATTTGTTTCTATTAAACGTATATTTTTTTTATATTTCCATTCATATTTGTTAATTTCTAAAAAATATTCTAATTTTTTTAGGTTAAGTGTCAAGATCATTTCTATTATTATTACTATAAGTGTCATTATCTATATATAATTTTTCTAAAAACTAAACAATTCATCGCTTTATTATCGCTTATCTTATCAAATCAAATGATCGATCCACACAATCTTAACGTTGAGTAAAAAAACCGGTTGTTAATTTGTTCCGTCAGGTGTAGAATAGTACTATTTTGATTACTATATTGACCTCACCCAACAGCCACGTGGGGCGGATTATAAACAACCCTTTTTTTTACCGCATACCCACATATGTTGAAATAAATCCCAAATTTCCACCCCGTTCCCTCAAATAAACAATATAACATCCAATTATATTTGCGTGATATATCTAGGTGTGTTTTATGTTTTAATGTTTTGCAATTTTTTACCAATTAATTAATTAAATGATTAATTAATTAATTAATTAATTAATTCGAATTTGAAATAGTTTTATGATATAGGTTTCAAGCGTCATTGCTTTGTGAAATCGGAAATTCAAAGAATTCAACATTTGTATTATTTATTTCTTTATTTTATGTGTACGGTTTAGAGATGGCTATATTTAAATTATAAAATTCTTAACAATTTCAAATATGAAATAAGAGCAAGCAAGCAAACTTAACAGAATAAATCTGAAAGTTTTTAATCAAATCTTCAATATTTAGAAATTCTTTTTTGATTTTCTCAATGAAAACAGAATTTTTTTTTTCAATCTATGTGTATTAAATTTAAATTCTGTATTTCAGAACCGAATTTTCTTGTTCTTTAAATAAAACAGTTATAAGACGAGGATGTACTTTTAATGAGACAATAATATAATTAATAACGCCCCAAAATGCTTTATAAAAATCATTTAATTATAACGATTGTTATCATTTTATTAACGATATTTGCTTGAGGGTAATTATATGCTATGTTAAGGAGACTAATTATTAATATTGCTGTCAACAATCATGCTCTAATTATTAACGATTTTCAAAAATTCTACAAACAATATTCGAAATTCATTTTTGTTATTACTATTGTTTTTTTTTAATTGATTATCCTGGTTTTATTCTAAATATTAATAAACATTTTTTCTATAAAATCATTTTATGGGTAACAACTATCTAGGCCAGAAATTGTAGAATTAATCGAAAAAAACGCTTTTATAAATTTATACAAATTTTTGTTTTGTTTCTCTCCTCTTATATGCCTACACATGACCGCAATTTCTTGAAAGGTTAAATTTTAATATTCATTCAATCTTCCGTTTCATTTATTGTTATTATTTATTTATTAGGAAATAAAAAACCAACGAAAAAAGATATTTCTTGAAATTTACGTCAATTTTCCCCTGCCAGTTTATTTTCAATACGTATAGTTGAGTTGAGGTGGGGAATGACTAATATTTGTTATGATTAATACTGTTAAAATACACATTTTTCCAATGTTTCATTCAAGTTGTTCAATTGTTTATTAATTGATAGTGTTTTATATTTCTCTCGAATGAATTTCCTCGAGTGATAATTAAATTCTAAATTTATGAGTTTGAATTTAATAAATTTGGCGGTATTATTGTTATCTAAAATAAATATATTTTTTGAAAGAATGATGTGCATATAGTTAATAAAAACGTTACTGCTTAAATGACCAAGGTTATATTATTGTTGAATCATGTGCGTGTTTTGTTTAAATAAGTTTTGATTTATTGAGGAATTTTGTTAAAATTATTGTAAGGGTGAAAAAAAATGGTGTTAGAAGGTATTCGTAGTGATTCGTTAGATTATTTGCGGACAATTTTGGTAAAATCCTTGTCTTCTGAAAATGTTGGACGTAATGATGTGTTAAAAGTGAAACAATATAGAAACAAAGTAAATTTATTTAATAATAATACTAAAAAACAAGTAGGTAAGATAGATTTGTACCATCATTACGATCAATACTTGTTTTAAAACAATTGTTAATATTCTAGAAAGAATTTGAGTAATTATTTATTCAATGGAATTTTCGTAACATCATCGATAAATTTATCTTTATCTCTATAAAGAAATCGTTATCATAAATTAGTGTAATTTATTATTTTAATTGAGAAACAGATTAACATTCGAATTATAGACAAGACTATTGTCAAGACCCCAAATCAAATAAGTGTCAACTGTTATGGATGTTATTCAGACAATTATTTTTATTGTTAATGTTAATATGTCATTTCTTATATTCTAGCTGATAAATTAGAGCTTAGATTACGGAGTTTAAAAGATCGTCAAAATGAGGAACGTCAAAAGAAATTGGAAGAAATCAAAGCACAAGCATTAGCAGCACAACGTTTTAAAGAACAAAAAGAACAAGAACGTAGAAAACGTATAGAAGAATTAAAAGGTAAAGATGATGTTAGACGTCAACAAGTCGAAGAACGTAAACGTGCCATAATGCAAGCTGAACAAGATCGTTTAATATCAATATTGAAACGTAATCAAGAAAGAGAGGCACGTATTGAGGCAAAAAGACGTAATGAAAAAAGTAATATTGTATTTGCATTTGGTTCATCAACACCAAGAATGTTAGATCCAAATGATGTAACGTCGTCTTTTTGGGGTACTAGAAGAGCAACATCTATACAAAATATAACTAGTGTTGCTGCAAATGCTAATTCATCGTTAACTAGGCGACAATCTGAAAGAGATTTGGATAGTGGCAGTAAGAAACGAGCTACTTCTGCTAGTGGTTTGGAACGATCCGGTGAAAGTAAGTTTTTTCCTCCCTATTTTTTTTTTAATTAATCAACTATTAATGCATGGCTGAGAATACTTTTTATTTTTGTTATTTTGTAGAATATTCAAATATTATTTATTTTCTTTATTTGCTTTTTTCAGCTTAGTTGCTTGAATTGTTTTTAGAATGTTTAATTTTTTATTTATGTTTTTTTTTTTGTTTAATAAAAGCAAATGAATTTTATTTCTATTAGGTAGCATACCTTTAGTACCAGCCGGTTGTGTGAGTGGATATGTTGGTCGTCGACGTACTGATTTAATGCCAACCATTCCATCAAAAGATTCATCATTTTCAACAACACCACGAAAATCATTAAATCATTCACCAGGTAGGGCTTATTCGATGACACGTTTAGATCAACTAGCAAAACCACGAAAAAAATCAGAATTACCATCTGTTATTGAAACAACAACAACAATTACAACAACATCATATCATCCATTCCGTCCATTATCCCATCATCCAAGACAATCCTCTGTTACTCGTAGCATGAGCCACCTAGCTGTTAATAAAAACGGAATACAACAAAATAGAAAACAATTATTGAACAAATCAGATAGTCGAAGTATGCATCAATTATCGGTGGATGGACCTTTGATAGCACCACGCACAACACGTGCCACACAATTGAGACAACAAAAGTTACTACAGTCCTCAAACTGCAGTGACGGTATGTTAACTAGATAATCTACAAAAATACTCTACTATATAAATGTTAATCAATCTACAATATACTCGTATATGTTGTAATTTTATATTTTTCTTCAGGAATATCAGCTTCTAATCATTATTGCAATAATTAAACAGGTGATAGGTGTTGTCTTAATATAATAATACGCTTAGCAATCTATTATGTCGTTACTAATATATTTTATTGTAAGTTCGATACTAGTTACAAGTGAATACTATTTTTATTTAAATTGGTGGTGGCTCAATCGGGTTCCTTTATTTCCAATATAATTCAAATAATTTTTATAATAATTATATTTATTCTAACTATAAATTTTTATTTAGCATCCTCAAGGCCAAGTAGTTCTCTAAGCCAACAAAGCACAACAAGTGTAACTAGCTCAGTAAGTGTAAAACATCGTTCATCAACAGCTAGACGTCAAAGACCAGCTAGTATTGCTATAACTGGTATAACACATGACATAAAACCAATTGAAAAGAAAACAGAATTAACAAAACCACCACTACCGAAAACTAGGAAATCAATTAGTAAAGATAATAAATTAATTAAAAATAAAACATCACCAGTCGATACAACACCAAAGAATATAATATCGCCAGTTTCTGCATCTGTTCCAATAACGACAATAACAACAACAACAACAACAACAATAATAAATAATAATAAAACTAGTGATCAAAAAGATGAAACACCACCGAGTATCATTGAAAATAAGGAAACAAATCAAGATGATTCTATGGAAAAATCAAAAGAAATCTCACAAAATAATATAGTTAATGATGAAAATAGCGAAACAACAAATATTATGTCCAATTTTACAAAAGATATGGTACAAGCCGTACAAGAATTCATTGAAACTGAATCAAGATACGGTGAAATCACAACAGAGATAACAACAACAACAAATGAGATAAAAGAATCTAATGATACATCAATGCAATCATCGGGCGTTCAGTCAAGTGAAATTAAAGATAACAATGAAATGACAACGTCTATAACAAAACCAAGAATAACAACAGAAGAGGAAGCTAAAGCAGCACTAGCAGAACGACGACGTTTAGCTAGAGAAGAAGCTGAACGACAAGCAGAACAAGAACGTTTACGTTTAGAAGCTGAAGCACAAGCTGAATTCGAAAGGCAACGATTAGAAGAAGAACAAGTACAAAAATTACTTGAACAACAAAGAATTGCTGAACAACAAAGATTAGAAGAAGTAATGAATTTATTAAAAAATTAATAAATAAATCTGATTTAATTTTTTTTATTTTATTTATAGGCTATCAAAGAGACTAAAAGACGTGAAGAAGAGGAACGTTTACGTAAAGAAGAAGAATTGCGTACAAAATTATTAAAAGAGGAAGCTGAACGTAAAGCTAGAGAAGAGGCTGAACGGAAATTTGCTGAACAACAAGAACGTCTTAAAAATGAAGAAAAAGAACGTGAAGCTAGACGTAAACGTGTTGAAGCTATTATGAGACGTACGAGGGGTGTTAATGCAAACAATACACAAACACAACAGGTATTTTTCAATTTATAAAAATTGTTATGGTTATTGTTAATATTTGTATTTGTTTTTTATTGATGTCCTGTATTTTTTATTGAATTTATATTTATATATGCAACTATCTTTGTTAAAATTTTTCATAAAGATTCCTACAACCTATTCGCTCATTCAACTCATTCACTCTAATTGTTTCCTTCTTTTTGATATTTTCAATTTCATTTTGTTACGAAATTGTCGGTCTTCTTTTTTTGGTATTTTGTGCAGTATTTTGCGTTTTATTAATAGCTTTCAGATTCTTTTTAAAGCTCTTTCTATTTCTATGTTTGCATTTTTTCCTGCTTATCTTTCGACATTTCAGTTTTTGTTATTCTAAAAAAGCAATACAGGTTGTCATTAAAAAAATTCTGATTAATTTGTGTGAATCAAAGAAACTGTTATTAATTGTAATTTTAGAATTCTGATGATAAAAATGAAAATAAGTCTGATAATAAGATGAATGGAACAAATAAACAAATGGAGCAAGAGAATGTTACTAAAAACGGTAAAGACCTTGAAATCGTTGATAATATGTAGGTATTAATTAATTATTAAAGAAATAATTAGAATTTCATTTGTTTATATTTGCAGTATACCTGATGATACAATAAAAAATGCAAATACTGTATCTATAGATACAATAACTAGTACTGATTCAATAAATTCAAATAATACGTGGCAAACTACACAACAATACGGTAATTTTGGGTGTAATGATAATAATAATCATAATAACAATTGAAAAACAAATGATTTTTGTTTTTCAGATCCATTAATGTGAAGATTATTTAGGTTTCTTTTTTTGTAATAGAATTTATGTATAGAATTGCCATTATCGTTCTAACATTTCGGAAAAAAGAAAATTCTCATTATAATCATATCTAGTATAAAATATTTAGACTATTTTGAAATTAATATACGGCAGCTCTATTCATAGATTATTCAAATATGTTATTCATCAATTCTTATTATTATTATTATTACTTTTATGTTTCTGACTGAGTTTTAGATTAGATCTCGATTAAAATCAAGCATTTTTCAGTATTATATTGATGTAGAATTTCTATAATCCGAACCAATTTGTTATACATTTTTTGCGTATATAGAAATTTATATGAAGCTTAATTTTAATCGGGATACTGTGATCTTCCATTTATTGATAACAATAGTAATAGTAATAACAATAATCATCAAGAAAAACTCAGTCTTTACTAGTCATCTTTGATTGTACGTTGATTTTGTTGTATAATGTTAGTTCAGGTTTTGTTGTGGACATGTTTTTTTTATTTCATTTTTATCAAATAATTCACGTATATATATATATTTTCTGAGAATTGCATTTTCAAATCCATCCCTATTATTACTAATTGACACTTAGGAGTCGTTTATATGTTCATTTATTCTTTGAACATGTTAATCATATGGAAAAGGGTTATTGCGTTATTAGTGTTAATAATATATTTTTCAAATACTGTTTCATTGCATATAAATATTAAAAATGAATTTAAAAAAAATTGTTAGGATGTTATGTAGGTTTTGTATGGACTGGATTTTAAATAATATTTAAGCGAGTTATTATTAATTTAATTTGACTGGAACAGTAATGGTAGTTATTTAAAAAGTAATACCTTGTAATTTGTGATTAATTTTCATATTTATAAAATTTAATTAAAACTTCACTATTGGAGGCAAATATAGGTTTATATCTTAAACTTTAACCCTCAATAATAATAAATAATAATTAATAATAATAATATGTGGTTAATTACGATTCTGTAAGACGCTTGTTGAAAGTGCTTAATAAATGTAAAATTCATTTAGGAAATAATTTGTTTGGTTCATTACAACCTTGTCTAATTAGTGGATTAGTTGTTCAATTTTTGTACCAGGCGGTATCAATCAGTTATGACGGCGTAACTCACCTGTGAAAACTGATCGATTCTATTTAATTCATTTTCTAGTACACCATGGATGCTTGTTTCTCTGCATTCGATAAAAACAGGTAAATCAAATTGATTAAATTTCATTAATTTTTACATTTTCCAATATTTAGCGATAATTATTTGGATTTGGATGAATTCCGTTTGTTGACGCGTGCTCTATTTCGTAACGATAAAGGTAAGATTTATAGTTTAGAAGAAGCGAAACTTGTTGAAATCTTTCGCGTTTTTGATGGTAATAATGATGGTTTTATTGATAAAGAGGAATTTGTATTTTGCTGGAATCATTGGATAAAAATAGTAAGTTTCGAGAAGAATTTTGGCGAAATTTTACGTTTGTTTTTTATAAAAATTATTAGATTGTCCGTCCAATTTCGGCGTTTTTAATTGTCGATGTTCAGAATGATTTTATAAGTGGCACTTTAAATATTAGCAATTGTTCAGCTCAACAAAACGGTCTCGAAGTTATAGAACCAATCAATCATCTACTGGATACAGTCCAATTCGATGTGGTGTTCTATTCGTTAGATTGGCATCCTAGTAATCACGTATCATTTATCGATAATATTGGACAAAGAGAAATCCATCCATCAAGTCCTGTCAATGCTGAAAATGCTCAAACTTATGATACGGTTATATTTGCTGGTAATCCACCAATGAAACAACGCTTGTGGCCCAGACATTGTGTACAAGATACGTGGGGCTCCGAACTACATAAAGACCTCAAGGTTAGCTAAAGGAAACCAACAACATTGTCAACGATAATATTAAAATACCGTTTTGATATAGGTCGTTGAGAATTCAATTAAAGTCTATAAAGGTACCAACCCAGATGTTGACTCCTATTCAGTATTTTGGGATAATAAAAAAATGACGGACACAACACTTTGTGCCCAATTACGTTTACGTAACGCTACTGATATTTACATATGTGGACTAGCTTATGATGTATGCGTTGGTGCCACAGCTGTAGATGCTCTAGCAATTGGTTATCGAACAATACTATTAGATGATTGTAGCCGTGGTGTTGATTTATTGGATATTGAAAAAACCAAAAACACCGTCATTAAAAATAATGGCGTTATTATCAATTCAAATCAGGTTAAAGCTATGGTTGAAGGACGCGACAGACGGCCAGAATTGGGCTATAAACTGGCTATGGAATTAAAAATGAACAGAATTGATAATGGCAAATAAAGGTTTCTTAGTACTTGTTAAAGATAATAAATATATTGTTGACTTTATTTTAAGTGACTTAATATATTCAAATTGGCAATTTCCTCTTTTTTTTGTTGAATTAAAAATTGAATAATTGGAGACAGTTTCGAATTTTTTTTTGATTAAAACACAAATCAAAACTGTTAAAAATAAATGTTGTATTTTGTTCCAGATTTTTAAAATAGCGTAGATATTCTAAAACAAGTAACTAATGTTTTATTGCAAAATCTAAGAATAATTCAAATTCTCTGGATAAAAATTTAAATATTCTCAACAGTATCGTACAAATTAATATTAAATCATCAAATTGGTAAATAAGAACGAGCGTTATAATGTAAATAAATGTATAGAAGTCTCTTCCTATATTTATTTATTGATTCGCATATTTCCCGTTAACATAATTTATATTCTACGATAAGAATATATTGGAGGGTAATTATATTATGTGTACCTATATTGTATCATTAATTTGGGTTTCATCGTATATTGTAAATATAAATGAATGAAAGGTAAATATATGAATTGATGAAGGTATCTATTTGATTTAAACATTGAAAGTTGCTTGTTGGTTATTGTTGTGGATTTAGTAAATAAAAATGTACGATTCTTCAGTTCGGATTGCCAATACGGCGTAAGTGTAATTACGTATTTGATGACGTCACTACTGACGTCTATAGTATACGCGATCGCACTCCAGAAGCGTCGTGGTGCGCTCAGCGTCCCGTCAAATTTGTACGTTCGTTCTCCTCTTTACAAATAATGTAAAATAATCGAAATACTCGTACGATCATCTAAATATGTTCATATACGGTATTTATAGAATGATTATATTACAATCTGTACTCATTGATGTTGGTGATAGTCGGTATTTATAAATAATAAAAAAAAGATGCGTCGATAGTGCGCGAGGTCCACCCGTTAATGTACAAATCCGACGACGATCAATATAGCACACTCCTCATATGAGTTACTGCTCACTGTAATCAGTTAGTTACATATACGACGACCCCACGGGCAGACAGTGCGTGCTTGTGTGTGGGTTTGTTGTGTGCTTTTGCTGGAAGGAAGGAGGGGTCCTTTGGAGGCTCCTGTATGTTGCATTTAAAGAAGTTTCAGTGCAATTGTGGCATAGGGAGGGAATAGTCCGAGTAAGGAACTCGGACCATTGGGAGTCTCCAAAGTGCTTATCAGTTTGCGATGTATACATACACCCAAATCGCTCTGATAGTGCACATCATCCACGTGACACTGTAAGTTGTTGGTGATTGTTTGTGATTAATAATAATACAATATCTTAAATAAATTTAAAGAATTTTTTAATCCAATCTATATCTATCTCAAATTTTGATTGATAATAATAACGATTCAGAAATGATTTTTTCTAAATGCCTCAATCAACAATATTTATGTTTATTATTATTATTATTGAACAATCAGTTTACATATGTTGAATAATACGTACAGGTGCACCAATGTTAAGATCAATTTTCGTGAAAAAGAAAAAGAAGTACTGGACCAGATCTTAGGGGCCGGCATGTACGATGCCCGGATACGTCCATCTGGTGTTAATGGAACAGGTGAGATATATTATAAATGTAAAGAACAAATGTTTAGGTAATTATAACGTACGTCCGGAGTTCGGGGCTCTTGTATTTTGTTGCCTTTGCTTGTTGTACATATGTATATGTAATGTAACATGTTGTCCATCGCTCTAGATGGGCCAGCCATTGTCCGAGTAAACCTGTTTGTCCGCAGCATTGCAACCATTAGTGACATCAAGATGGTAAGTCGGTGCCCACAAACATCGTTCAGTAGCCTAACATTAAAAATAATAGAAATTATAGATGCTACACATACGACTAAGCATGGGGTTAATGTTTCCAATTCCACACGAACTCATCTAAAAATAAAAATAATAATAATAAGAATAATAATATCTATATAATCTATATAATTTGTATATTTATGTGTTTATCTGTCCATAATTTGTAATTCGATTTACATTTCGTGGACAAACTTTATTTCTTTTAGTGTGGATAAGGTAACTGTCCCCTTTTATTTAGCTTTGAAATAGGTTTGATTGCTGAATGCCTTTCAAGTGGGCTAGAGTGGGCAGTAAGGTAGCATTGGTTAATATTGTTTTCCATTTTCTTTTCTATTTTGTTTTCGTTTCTTGTTTTTTGTTTTTTGTTATCGTTTATCTCCTTTAACTGGTTGATTGACTGGTCGGTTGATTGAATATAATTGATTGGTTTTTTGTGTTGGTCTTGGTGGTATTTGGTGCCATCGAGCTGGTGCAGGTGCCTCATTGCCTTCATGCATCCAACGTTCGAGCAGCCGGTGATGACATGTCGATGTCGTTGATGTCCACTAATAAAGGCGTTTTTTTCTTTTTTTTAATTACTAGATGGTCCCGCTATTGTCCGGGTCAACATATTTGTAAGAAGTATCTCAAAGATAGATGATGTAACAATGGTAAGTGTCTATTGGCTCAACGAATGGTGTCTTATTATACATATATATCTCTATTATTCTCTGTATGTGTAGTTTTATTGGATGGTAGCAGTACATATTGTTGAATATAATATAGTTCATCTTCAGTCAGTCAGACAGTCAAACAGACAGACAAACAGAAAACAGATCTGATCTTCTAGTATCTCTTTATTTTATTTTCAAATTATTACCATCATCATCATCATTATCATCATCATCATCATCATCATCACCACCATCATCGTCAGTATCATTATCATCATCATTATTAAAATATATACATTATATGAAAATTTTGTTCCTGTTTTGTTGGGCGGGACGGTGTATCATACGTGTGCTTTCCGTGTTTTATGGGGCGGTGGGACGGCGACCGCGTGCTTGCATGCGGACATGGCCAATGCGAGATGTGATTGGCGCCGTGCCCCAAGCCAAGACAAATTCTAAATATTTTACCTATCATAGTAATTTATTTCTGTTCTGTTCACACGCAGTAGGAGACGGACCAACCATTGTTTACATCAACTTCTTTCTTCGGTCTATCAGCAAAATAGACGATTATAAAATGGTGAGTGCGCGGTCTGCCAGTCATGTCAAGTATTGGATGGGTGTATTATAAAAAAATTAAAAAAATTAAATAATAACAATAAGATTAACAAAAAGAAATGTATATTTATTTATTTATTTTTAATTTATATATCTATCTGAACTCGGTT
>JACDRQ010000699.1:2897-23749 GCA_013841215.1 Hycleus cichorii
ATATTGAAAAAAAATTGAAAATGGCGCCATCTATCGAACAACAAATCAAACAATTTGAATAGAGATGAAAAATCGACAGAAAATGAGTTGAACAAAGATAACTACCATATAGAAGAAATAAAATAGGAAATATCGATGAGAAATGAGTTAGATAAAGATCAAACATCAATAAACAAAATTAAATTCAAATAGACCGCCATTTTATAACCAATCAAACAATTCAAATCAACCAAGCTGAATAACCAAAATTACTAATAAAATTCAAATATACCGCCACTTTATAACCAATCACAATACTGCAATGAATTTGATCAAACCAATCAGGATATCCATCTGTCCCATTATATTGAAACAAAATGAAAACAACGCCATCTATCGGACAACAAATTAAAAAAATTGAAAAGAGATGGAGAATATCAACAGAAAATTAGTTGAACAAAGATAACACTACCATATAGAAGAAATAAAATCGAAAATATCGATGAGCAATGAGTTAGACAAAGATCAACAGCATCAATAAACAAAATGAAATTCAAATAGACCGCCATTTTATTAACCAATCGAAACATTCAACAAATTCAAATCAACCAATCAGAATAACCATTTTCACTTTAAAAACAGCGACATCTATATGTTGGAGGATTAACTAAAAAACAACACAAAAACAAAAGAATTGAACAAATATGGAGCTATTGGAGAACTTACAGAGTGAGCCAAGTGGTTGGCCTATTAGACGTTTAAAAGAGTTCTAATTGATGAAAGTTTCTGAAATTTGGTATGCACCCGTTTTCCCACCTGAACTACAGCTGGAAAATATTTTCGTTGTTCTATCAACCCCCGGTGTACGGGGTAGTGCACCCTACTTTCTTATTTTAAATAGAATGGTATATTTTTTATTCCATNTAGGCCAACCACTTGGCTCACTCTGTATACAACCATATAGAAGAAATAAAATCGAAAATATCGATGACCAATGAGTTAGACAAAGATGAACAACATCAATAAACAAAATGAAATTCAAATTGACCGCCATTTTATAACCAATCAAAAATTCAACAAATTCAAATCAACCAATCACTTTAAAAACAGCGACATCTACCTCTTGGAGGATTAACTAAAAAAACAACACAAAAACAGAAGAATTGAACAAAGATGGAGCCATTAGAGAACATACACATATATAAAGCTTGATTCACACGAGATAAACGTCATTGAAAACAACAACATCTAGTTATTGGAGGATAAACTAAAAAAACAACACAAAGAGACAATACTAAAAGAAAATGAGATGAACAAAAGATACACGTATATCGATTAAAGGTTGATTCACACGAAATAAACCAACCAAAATATAGAAATATCGCCCCCTCGTTGAAAACGACATCTATGAGTCGGAGGATAAACTAAAGCAAAACAAAAATAGACAATACTCTAGTGAATGCGAGTTGAATAAAGATAGTCTTATAGAATAGCGCCATCTATTATTAATTAAACTTACCTGATATTATCAGATAGGACAACGGACGGCTCGATTTCTTTTTTAATTTGTAAATTATGTAAATTAACGACGCCATCGTGAGCACTGTCAGCGGCCGTCATTACACTACCGTCCCCCTTGGCGTCGTCCCCAAAAAACTTTTGATTCATCAATGTTGTTGTTGTTGTTGTTGTTGTAATTGTAGATGTCGCTATTGGACCGGTTGTTGTCACAACTAAATTTCCGGTTGTTGTCGTTGCTGTTGTTGTTGTTGTTAAATTTAATGTAGTTTTTTGTTCATTATTACCACCATCTATTATTAAATTATTATAATCATTAAAATTTCGATTATTATTATTACTACTATTATGTTCAAGTGCGTTATCACCAGGTTTAGGGGATGGTGGTTGATTATTGACACCACCACTATTATTTGTTGTTGTAATTGATGCTACCGGATTATTATTATTATTATTATTGATCACACTATTCGATGTTGAGGTTAGAATTGTTACAGTCTGTGTTGTAATTCCGCTAATAGATGGCGTTATTGCTGTAGTTGTGGCAGTTGTTGTTACAATAGTCGTATTAGTTGTTGTAGATGGGACGGATGTTGTTTCTATTGTTTGTTGTTCACGATTTTGTTGTCCAACTGTTTTTTGTTGTTGTTCACGTTGTAGACGTGTCGTTACACCGGTTGTTAAAATATCAACAACTGATGTATTAGCACTACTATTAACTTTCTGTGTATTATTCCTCGATGAACGTGTCCTTTGTCTTGATTTACGTAATAATTGTTTATAATTTTCGGTTTTTTTACTTAAATAATAATATTGTACACAATCGGCCACTGATTTACGTTCAATAAACGATGCAATTATACCGAAATTCTTCGGATGTTGTAGATATTTCTCTTTGAATATCTCCTTTTCGCTTGGTGTCCATATATTTAAGAATTGTCGACTCTTATAGACCTCCTCCATATCACCGATATAGCCGTTATCGTTTTGATAGACTAATTTACGTTCTTTTGAATCTAATAGGATTGGTGGTATGACGGCATAACTGCGCATTTTTTTATCCTCTAAAGCTTGTTCTTGTAAATTGTCCATAATTTCCTCCATATCGGCTTCGGATTTTACACGGGCACCAACACGATTAAATCTACAAACAAAATTAATAAATCCAGATAAGTAAATGAACATAACCTCAAATAAACATAACCTCAAATGAACAACCTCAAATTCGACAATTGTATTATTTTAAAATGAATATTTATAAAATACCAACCTTATTAGCAATGATTAATCAATTGCTAACGACAATTATTGGTAAAAATGATTAAATTTGAATTTTATAATTGACTCCATTTGGATTAACATAACCTCAAATTTTTTGGTTCTATTTGTAATTTCCCCTAGAATTTTAAGTTGGTAATATAACACGCCTACTATTTAATTTCAAATAATTATAAAAATACCAATATTATCAATATTATTGATTAATAAATGACTATAATTAATGATAAAATTTGATTTAATTTAGAATTTCAATTGTTTTTTTTTTATTAACAAAACAATTTCGAACATTTGGTGTAATTTTTATAATTGTCTGAAATGTCAAGTTGGTAATACTAGAAACGCCTACTATGTTAATTACAAATCAATTATTTTCAAAAATAATCAAAGTAATCGATAAAAATGATTATTGTCAAAAGTTGTTCAATTGTCACCGTAATCGTCGATAATTTGTAAATTCCCCCAGATTCTTAAGTTGGTAATTGTGACAAAATTGAAAAATCCCCCACTATAATTTCAATAAAAAATTATGAAATAGCAACATTATTATCGATAATAATCAATAAATAAACAAAATTATTGATACGAAATGATTAAATTTCAATTCTACACCTGGCTACATTTATATTAATATAACCTCAAATAATTTGGTTTGATTTGTAATTTCCCTAGAATTTTAAGTTGGTAATACAATACGCGTACTATACATATTTCAAATAATTATAAAAATACCACTATTATCAATATTATTAATTAATTAATGATAAAGTGATTAAATTTGAAAATTCAACTGTCTTTATTATTGCCAACATAATTTCGATTGTATTGGTTTCATTTTTATAATTCCCGGAAATTTCAAATTGGTATTAGTGGAAATTTCTAAAAAAGCGCCTACTGTATCAATTCTAAATAAATAATTACAAATTAACAAGTGAAAGTGACTATTGTGTTTCAATTGTTACTATAACCTCCGATACGTATTCGATTAATTTGTAGATTCCCCCAAATTTTTAGGTTGGTAATCGTGAAAATTTTGAAAAAGCACCTACTATGGTAATTTCAAAAAAAAGTCATGAAATAGCAATATTCTTATGGGTAATAATCAATAATGAACAAAATTATTGATAAGAAATGATTAAATTTGAATTTGATAACCGATCCCTATCATTTACTAACATAACCTCAAAGATTTTGGTTTTATTCGTAATTTCCCTAGAATTTTAAGTTGGTAATACACCACACCTACTATTTAATTTCAAATAATTGACAAAAACATAACGAAATAAAAGTACCTAACTTCTACAAATTTAATCCCCAACGAATCTAGTTAACTTTATATTTACTTTATATCACGTGATCGTAATAAAACAAAACAATTTTGCAATGACGTTCTTCTAAATCATTGGTTATTTTAAAATTTAGCGCCTTTATCGAAAACCAATGAAATTTGTTCTAAATAAAATCTTATATTTAACAACTAGATTTGAAAGTTTTATGTTAAATGTATTATCAACATAACCTCAAATGTGTATTGATCAATTTTGTAGATTTCCCTAGAACTTCGGTTGGTAACAATGCAAATTCCGCAATTATATCAACTGCAAATTAATTATTACAAAATACCAACATTGATTAACGAAAATTTGTGATAAAAATTGATCAATTTAAAATATTCAAATAACCCGCAATTTCCCCTAAAATTTACGTTGGTAATGGTGGAAATTTCTAAACAAATTCTTCAAAACATCGCCATCTATTAATGAGAAGCTAAACTACAACTAGCGATAAGAAAAACTTCAATACAATAGTCGAATTTTATAAAACACCGCCATCTATTGGCGGGTAGTTGAACTAAATTCGAATTCAAACAAACCAACGCCTACTATTGGTGATTATTTGACTGAATGGCGGTAATTTTAAAGATTAACTAACCTCTCTTTATCCTCCCGTTGTTTCCTCAACTCGGGGAAGACTTTTTCGAAGAATTCTCGATTTTTCGCCTCTTTCGCCTTACGTTTCGAACTGGCTTCGATTTTATCGACTTTACGCAACCATTCTTGCATCAATTTACTATACGTTTCCGTCAAATACGTATTGCGTGTCTCTTTTTCAATATGTCGCCGTTTAAAATACTCCAATAGGCGTTTTTTAAATGCCAAATGTTTCCGTTTATTCTCATGATAGATTTGCGTATCACTAGGTTGATTGTACAATGGCCAATCGATGCGCGGCCCCAAATTGTCCAATTTCGAATGGGCTTGGGCGGCTTTCATGCGATTTTCAGCGTAGATCTTCTGCGCTAAACTTTGATGTTTCTTCAACAGATGTTGTTGTTCGTTATTTTGTATTTCCGATTTGATTAGCGGTTGTTTATTGGCAATCTCTTCTAATTCTTGTTGTTTCTTTTTTAAAATGGCAATCTGCGATTCGGCTTTAGCAATTTCCCGGTCAACTTTACCAATTTGTTGGATCAATTCATCTTTTGTTGTACGGAATTGTTGGTCTTCTTGTTGTTGTTGTAGATGATCGGGTAATGTTGGTGAAATTGCCTCCACTTGGGGATTGTACATTCCTGGCTGTTCCTAGCGCAAAAATGCTCGCTTAGATAATTGTTAAAATGACCCGATTATAACCCGTTAAAAATTGCGCAACTTTAACCGAAGATTTCTCCTCCATTTTCTATTCTTAAAACAAGTATTACAGCTCTTTGGAAAGAGTATTTCAAGCCCCAAGTAATGGTAGATTCCGTTTTGTAAAATTTCCAATGAGTTTGGAAATATCGAGGAAATCTAGAAGCAAGCGTTTTTTTCAAATTTTCCCCCATAATTCGCTTTATATTCATTTGTTTGTAGCGAAAAGCGGCCTAATCGATAGAATATTGAGAGGGCTTTCCAAATTTGCAAGAAAATTTCCAATCGGCGAAAAAACCACGGAAATTTTCCACTTACAATTGTTAAAACCGATTTTTTTCAAAAATTTTCAATTTTTCTCAATTTTCCCGAAAACTAGCCGACCGATTGGAAAATTTCTTGCACATCTGGAAAGCTCTTCCAATTTGCCAACATTTAAGCCCAAATTCGATAAAAACAAACGAATAGAAACTGAGATATATGGGGGAATTTAATAATAAATTTCCATCTATAACTCGAAATTTCCGCAAAATTTTCCGAAATGGAAAATTTCTAGTTGTAGAGCTTGAAATGCTCTTTCCAACAAGCCCTAATACTTGAATTTCCAATAGAAAATAAACGAGAAATCTTTGATTAAAAATTCCATTTTTTAACGAGTTTTAATTCGGCTCTTTAAATGCAAAAACTCACCCTAGTATCAATCCGTAAGGGTTGTAAATTATCTTTATGCTCCTGTAGTCGGATCTTTTTTATCGGTTGTTGACCACCACCCTGTTGTTGTTGTTGTTGTGGTGATATAGCATCAATATGTACAATACCAGACGGTGGTGGCAACCCACCACCACCTGTCTGTTGTTGTTGTAAATCAACAACACGCCGACTATTCGTCCCATATTCTGAATGTAATAAAGATATTCGATTAGGCCGATAATCCCTATAACTAGTCGTAGAATTCCCAACTGTTGTACCACCCCCACCCCCAGGACCGCCACCGCCGCCTGTAAAGACTGTTGTAACAGAATTGGGGGTGGCGTTGGGTGGGTATCGTTGTTGTTGTTGTTGTTGGGTTGCCATCGACACCTGTACTTGATTAAGGTTAGATTGTTGTTGTTGTTGGGATGTTGTTGGTGGTAATTGTTGTTGTAATTGCGGTGATGCCGGATATGGATAACGTGAAGATGGTGCATTTGGCGGCGTTGCCGCCACCGATGCCTGTAATGGCAACGGTGACCTAGAAGGTTTATAGATGTCCGCGACAGGTTGGCTATGATTTGGGCTACAAAACAAAAAACAAACAAAAAACAATAATAATAACGCCATCTACCGGCAATTATTGGAGATTCTCGAAATTTGCCCCACTATTCCAATTACAATTGGTTAAAAACCAACACCTCTACTATTGTTAATAACCAATCAATTTGAAATAGGCGGAGTTTATCGGTATATCAAACAAATAAAACAATAGAAATGGGCGGTAACGAAATCCAAATAACCAATCAAACTAAAATCGCCCCCACTCTTATTACGATTCGAACAAAATGACAAGTCTCAGTCTACTATCATCCGTACATTGGGGTACATGTTCGATTTAAATATGGGGTTGAAACAAAAAACAATCGTAATTTGAGGTGAATTTTGTTAAATTACAAATTTTCCGGAAAATTTGCAAATCATCAAAAATATAGTGAAATGGTTAAAAATAAACATGAAATAATCAACGATTACGTAATTGTTAAAATCGTAAAAAAAACACAACCAACTCTGATAAAATTGATAACGAAAAACAATTGCAGAAATACGCTGGATTACAATAAAAATCAAGACAGCCATGACCTGCTTTCGATTGTTTCAAAGTTCATTTGTTGTATCGTCTTGTTGCATTTTATTTAGGGATTTTAGCAAATCATCCAAATAAATACTCGAAATGGACCAAATGATTGTAGATGATTTTTTTACCAATTCCAATGACCGTGGTAAAAACAGAAAAACAAAGATAGAATTTAAAAAAAGAGAGGTTATATGATAAAATATCTATCTACGCATAGCCAACTTGAAACAAACCGTCCTTAGACAAGGTCATAGCCCGCTAGACGGGAATTCAATTATCGAACTTGCGTAACAAATGAACAAACCGACTAGATATGTGAACTAAAACCACCACTATCACACAGACACCTACACGTATAGAAAAACAAAAGAGAAATAGGAATAAAATTTTATATCGCAGCGGCCATGACTCGAGTGCGATGCGATCTAAAAACAACACAAGGAACCAAAAAAAAAACCTCTAAAATAATTTCCGTAAACAACTGAAACCTGTATATAGACAGTTTACTTGATTTCATTCAATTCGAAAACGAAAAAACAAAAATAAAATAACAAAAGAGTACAATGACATTTTCAATATAAAAATTGGTGGAATAAACAAAACAAGGTTGTAAAATTACGCCATTTTGTTTATCTACAATCTTATTATTAACAATAAAAACAAAGATAACTATGATTTTATTGTTTTTATGTCTCCCTAAAATTATATTCTTCAAACATCAAGTAGGCTTTGATATTACTGATTCAATAACAAAAAACAAGAGAGATGGACGTATTTATAAAAATATTAGTAGGAGAGAGATAGCGAATCGTTTTACCAATTGGAAAGTAGCAGTGTTGCCATATTTAACAATTGAAAATAAACAAAGATGGCGATATTTAAATTCGTGGTTTTTTTTTTATTTTGTTATCTCTACACACCTGATTATAATTAAAAATAAATAAATATTAGGAAATTCTTTGACTTTCTATTCTAATCAGTTTTTTTTTTGTTCATATAATTACGATAAAATACCGGAAATTAAAATCAGCGCCGCCATTTTGTTTCTATTACTATAAAAATATTTGGTTATAATCATTGATGTCTACGATTCATTCATTGTTATCAATTGTTTCGTCCCCCACTATAATNTTGAGAAAATTACAAAAAATAAAAAATAATCGAAGCACATTGTAACAAGTAGGCTTTGTCCACTGGTACCAACATTGAAATACAACTTGCAAAAGGAAACGTGTACTAACCTTACTTTTTTTCAAGAAATTCACCCCAAAAATCGGTAAAAATTGTAAAATAAAGGGTGATTTAACCTAAAATTGGTGTCTTTAGGGTGAAATTTCGAAAACAATTGAAAATATTGTGAGAAAATTACAAAAATATCGAATTTCCACGATAAGAAAATAATCGCGAAATGTTGTAACAAGTAGGCTTTGTCCATTGGTACCAACATTAAAATACTACTTACAAATGGAAAGATGTACTAATCTTACTTTTTTTTTAAGATTTAATTCACTCCAAAAAATCGGTAAATATTGCAAAAAAAGGGTTTTTTAACCTAAAATTGGTGTCCTTAGGGTGGAATTTCGAAAACAACTGAAAATATTGTGAGGAAATTATAAAAATATCGAATTTCCACGTAGAGAAAATAATCGCGAAATATTGTAACAAGTTGGCTTTGTCCATTGGAGAAAATGGCGATCTAACCTTACTTTATTGGAGGAAATTCATTCTAAATGCTGGAAAATCGGAAAAACTGCACAAAGAGGATTTCTAATCGAAAATTTGGTTGAAATTTCCAGAACAATTGAAAATATTTTGAGAAAATTACAAAATTTCAAAAATAATCAAAACAAATTGTAACAAGTAGGCTTTGTCCATTGGTACCAACATTCAAATACAAGTTGCAAAGAAAAAAGTTTGCTAACCTTACTTTTTTTTTCAAGAAATTCACCCCAAGAATCGGTAAATATGGCAAAATAAAGGGTGGTTTAACCTAAATTTGGTGTCTTTAGGGTGGAATTTCGAAAACAATTGAAAATATTGTGAGAAAATTATAAAAATATCGAATTTCCACGTAGAGAAAATAATCGCGAAATATTGTAACAAGTTGGCTTTGTCCATTGGAGAAAATGGCGATCTAACCTTACTTTATTGGAGGAAATTCATTCGAAATGCTGGAAAATCGGAAAAACTGCACAAAAGAGGATTTTTAATCGAAAATTTGGTTGAAATTTCGAAAACAATTGAAAATATTTTGAGAAAATTACAAAAACTAAAAAATAATCTAAGCACATTGTAACAAGTAGGCTTTGTCCATTGGTACCAACATTAACATACTACTTGCAAAGAAAAAAGTGTACTAACCTTACTTTTTTTTAAAGAAATTCACCCCAAAAATCGGTAAATATCGCAAAATAAAGGGTGGTTTAACCTAAAATTGGTGTCTTTAGGGTGGAATTTCGAAAACAATTGAAAATATTGTGAGAAAATTACAAAAATATCGAATTTCCACGTGGAGAAAATAATCGCAAAATATTGTAACAAGTTGGCTTTGTCCATTGGAGAAAATGGCGATCTAACCTTACTTTATTGGAAGAAATTCATTCGAAATGCTGGAAAATCGGAAAAACTGCACAAAAGAGGATTTTTAATCGAAAATTTGGTTGAAATTTCGAGAACAATTGAAGAAATTTTGAGAAAATTACAAAATTTCAGAAATAATCAAAAAATATTGTAACAAGTAGGCTTTGTCCATTGGTACCAACATTAACATACTACTTGCAAATGGAAAGATGTACTAACCTTACTTTTTTTTTAAGAAATTCACCCCAAAAATCGGTAAATATCGCAAAATAAAGGGTGATTTAACCTAAAATTGGTGTCTTTAGGGTGGAATTTCGAAAACAATTGAAAATATTGTGAGAAAGTTACAAAAATATCGAATTTCCACGAGGAGAAAATCATCGCGAAATATTGTATCAAGTTGGCTTTGTCCATTGGAGAAAATGGTGACTTAACCTAAATTAATCGAGAAAAAATCACCAAAATACCACTAAAAATTGGAAAATTAGGTGGAATAAATTGAAAAATCGAGAATTTTCCGGGAAATTTCGATAAAATTCGAACATAATTGAAGAAAATTACAACAATTTTGGATCTCCACGAAGAGAAATCATCGTGAGATTGTATCAAGTGAGCTAGCAAAAAAAACAACATCGAAAAGAAAATGGTGACCTAACCTACAAGTTTATTTAAGAGAAAACCACCCCTAACGGTAAGAATAACACAAATATCGCAGAATAAACAGTAATTTTGGTAGTTTAGGGGGAAATTTCGAGAATATCGGCGAGCCGTCGATAAATTTTTTAGTATTGATAAAAAATTAAAAACTACCCTTATATAGAAAAACTTACCGATGAGTTTGGGGTTGTCTTTGTGGATATGACATTGTTGGTGTTGTTTGTACAGGCCCATGTTCAATTCTCACGGAATGTATTTCCATATCATATACATTTACGCACAATTTTAATTTTTTTCCAGTTTTTCTCCTAAAACCACTATAATTTATCAAATTTACGTCTCAATTGATTAATCGTTCCGTTGATAACAGAAATTAAATTAAAAACAAAAAAACTGACGAAGGGGTAGAAAGTTTCGAATGATCGTCGGAAAACCAGTCGCATCAAATCATCACTGGAATTGACAAAACACTCGCGTCATTATCAATGCAATTCAAAAAAACACCCTTAATTTACATGATTGTTACAACACTAAATTCGATACGGTTATAGAGAGAAAGGGGCGCTTATTGGCCTGGACTCGGTCGAGTAGGCCAAGCCACGTAGATGTTGAGATCCAGTTGGTTCCGAATTTTCCAAAAAAAAACAATCACCAATTTTGTTTAAACAAAAAAACAACACAAAAAAATCGAGAAAACGCGCCGAATTGGGGGTGTTAAACCGTCATTTTCTAGGTTAAGTATCGTTTTTTTTTTTGGTACGAATTAACAAAGTTGCCACTGGAAACACTTGATTTGTTTAAAAATCCCGGATATCTCGTGTTTCTTTTGTTTTTTCTATCGGGAGAAAATCCGTCTAGTTGGCTGCATTTTCGCCCAAATTTCGTCTTGTTGGTGGATCAAGTGGGTTGTTGTGATTTTCTTTTGTTGGTTTTTTCACAAATTTCGCACCCCCACACAATTCACCCCGATTATTATTAGAAATTTTTCGATTTATATACACTTTTATGTACACTCAACACATACACATTTATAAATACATATAGATAGTAAATATAAGGGGTGTAAAATTATTTTTTCTATCACCAAAAAACAAGTGAAAATAAATAGACGCCTTGATTTTAAACTGGTTTTAACTATTCTAATATTGGTAGAAATGGATGATATTTATCGTAGTAGACCGCCATAACAGCCGACATCTTGGTTAAACTTCGTGGTGTATAGCCTGGTAACGAAAACAGGTCCGGAATAGTCCAACATTGAACGCCCATACAAACGCATAGAAATCGGCGAGGGTAGGACGGGTGTACTTTCAATAATCCGACTGTACAAACCGGACAAAGATGGCGACAATCGAAACGAATTCTAGTTACATTTAGACGATACAAGCTACGACAACTATTATTCAACCATCTCTATCGAACTAATTTGGTTAATTATAACCGAAAAAAATCGAGAATTATATAAAATTGTGGAAAATTCAACTAAATGATTCATAAACGTGTGTCGTTACTCCAACTGTACAACACCACAACTCCACCTATATCCATCTCGTTTCAACTAACATTAAATTTATGGAAAATAGACAAAGATAGACTAGTAAGACTGTTATTTTAAAGGCGATATAACCATAACTATCATTGAAGCGGATGGAACATTTGAAAATCCGATTTTTTTCGAAAAAAACGCCTACTTGATTTTTCCAAATTCAACCACAGTTGCCAAATTGACCAACCCTAATTAATTTACAAGATCAAGTCGGCTAAATTTATTTTAATTCTAAATATATAAATAACCTAAAAATAGCCGAATTATAAATAATTTTATTTAACGGCTACAAGGGATGATTTGTTTTATTGTAAAATCCAAGTTGGCTGTTTATCATAATCATCAACGTTGTGTTGGAAAAACAAACGAATAACTAGTGCTATATATAAAGACGACGACTACTACGATGACAATAACAACAACGTGTCAATGACTTGCAAAATGGGCGACTGTTACACAAGTGCAGGTACTCCTCAATCGCCCCCTTTCCTCCTCTAACATCAAGTCGTTAAATAGCGCCATCCTTGTCTCGATTTATATCTCTCTTGTTTAATTTATATTGTAAAACATTGAAGAATGTGGCTAAACGTGGCAACAGTGGAATTCGTGTGGAGCGTGACTGGTTCGTGTCGGCCATCTAACGATCGGCGATTCGGGTGTTGTCGTATCGGCGCAAATACTACTCGTTAATGGAGGGGATAGGATACGAATTTCGGTAGTTGTCGGATCTGCGCCGATTGGCGCTCGTCGGGTGGATTCGTGTCGTTTGTGTTTTGTTACGGAATTTTATCGATCTTTCAACGTTGTCAAGTTTCTTTATTTTTCGAAAAAAAAATTACAAATTTTTTTTGGCTTCAATCATATTGCGCCTAGCCCGCCGGAAAGCTTTCAACACCGATTCGACACTTTTCACCAAACTTGAACATTTCAATTTTTCGAAAATCTGCCGATTGTCGCCGGAATTTGCCGGAAATTCGCCGAAAAACGCCCGACTTTGGTGTAGAACATTCAAACGAACACCCAATTCACCGGTACGGCACGTATTTAGGTGGTTTTTATCCAAAATGGGTTGCTGTAACAGAAGAAATAACCTCAAATTGACGCCTATTTCTCTCGTTAACAATCGTACATTACGATCGTCATCTGTTATACCGATCCAGGTTAGATCGTAACTGCGATAATCGCCGATGAAAAACCGACGCAATTGGCCAATCGGCGTGTCGGTTACAAAACGGCAACATTGTAAATTGTAATTGTATTGGCCGGGTTGCGCAATCGGCAAATTCGTATAGGTTAAACCTTCAGTTCGATAGCGATTCCAATGGTCTCTTGATACAATTTCGAAATAAATATAAGGCGCTTGTGGAATACCTAAAAATTGGAACAAATGAATACAATCGAATTTATCGCCATTACTGTACCGGTTAATTGTAGCTCTTCGATATTGTAGGTTAAAATAACCTCAAAACCGTGACAGATATGGAATTTGTTATTTGTCGAATGACATGTCGGTGTAATTCCGGCAATTGGGCCGTTGTAGGTGGACGATTTCGGTAGGTCAATGAAATATTGTACGAAAATTGGCGTGTGTTCGAATTGTTTGGCCGATAGGATTTCAACGAATAGATGAATGTCTAGATGGGGTTTTGGCGGCAATTTCAAATCGTCCCCGATCAATTGTTGGCGGTAATTCAAATTCGTTTCAATTATCTACAATTTAAACGATTAAACAATTGAAGAAAATTTTGAATTTAGCCAACTTTTTGGTATAATTCGTGTTGTTTTTGTAGTTGATCAGGCCCAATTTCGGTTGATTGATTTTCGATTTTATAACCAAAATTTTTCGAATTTACCGTAATTTTGTAATAATTATCGCCGCTAAAATCCGGTGAGATTATCAAAATTTTCGATTCCTTATCATATCTTATCACACACAATAAAATTTCGTTTTTTATCCATGTAGTTTCGATATACTCCCTTGAATCAAATCGGAAAATTTCAAAATCGTTACCAACTTAATTGTATCGATTACCCTAGATCCGCCATAATGTGCATAACCTCAAATTGTCGCCGATCCACAGGATTCTGGATTGCATCTATTATTGATTGTTTCATATCGAATTCATTTTTTGCGATTTTCGAATTATCAGATCTTATCAGATAATTATTCTTATCATTTAATTGATAATCGTCATCATTGGTGTAACAATAGAGATCGAATTCGGTTGTTTTTTCTGGCAAATCCACGACTACTTGATGGTATTTTCTATCCAAATCGGTCAAACAATTTTGTTCGTTTTTATAAAATTCTTGTTCCCATTTGCTGAAAATCTTGGTTTGCCATGGAAAATCCTGTTGTTGCCAATTGTCGGTTGTATCAAGTCGCCATTGGATTCTTGAAAATAGAGAAGAAATCAAATCAAATCGGCTTTGGATTTTTCGAAATTTGGTAAAAATCAAGTAGGGTTTTGTCATTGATTGTTTTATAACCTCAAAAATTTTACCTTAATTTAAAATTGTCGATATTGCCATTTGTTCGATAGATTTCGCTGATTTTCAGTGGTTTTTCGTCGATTTCGAGCATTTTTTTGGTTGTTTTGGATGGTGGCGCCAATTTTTTGAATATTGCCAGTGTTGTCGGTTTGTTAGCAACTGTACCAACTGTTTGGTGGAAAAGTTACTAGATTTTGAATGTTTGACAAACACAAAAAACTAAGTACGGTCCTGGTTCATAACCTAAAAGACGATTTTTGGTTAAATTTGTGTAATTTTTAATGTTTTTATGATTTCCGGTATTTTGTGCAATTTTCCAATTTTTGCAACTAAATGAAGTTGGAGAGTGGTGCGTTTTTTTGAATTTATTCAGTGGTGCCAGTTTTTAGCAATTTTACCAACCTATTAGAAGGAAAGTCACTAGATTTGATTTTCCAGCTATTTATTTGGATTTTATTAGGAGAATTTCGGAATTCTTGTATTTTTCAATGCTTGTTGAGAAATTTGAGGTTATGTAAGTTAAAATTGACAAAAATTCCAAGATTTAGGAAATCAAGTCACCATTGACTTTTCAAATTAACAAAAAAATCGAGTACGTTTTATAACCTAAAACTGTCGATCTTTATTTTTTTTTTAATTTCAGCAATTTTTAATGATTTTTTATCGATTTTCATAATTTTTAAACAATTTTTCTAACGAATTCGAACAATTACAACAATGAAGTTGGATAGTGGCGCGTTTTTTTGAATTTATCCAGTGCTGCCAGTTTTCAAAAATCTCACCAATCTATTAGAGAGAAAATCACTAGATTTGATTTTCCAGTGATCTATTTGGAGGTTATCGGGGGAATTCTAAAATTGTTGTATTTTTCAAAGATTGTTGAGAAATTTTAGGTTATGTGCGTCAAAACTGTCAAAAATTCCAACATTTAGCGAATCAAGTCACCACTGATTTTTCAAATTGACAAAAAATAAAGTACTTTTATAACCTAAAACCAACTTTTTTAAATTTCAACAATTTTCAATGATTTTCCATCAATTTTTAATGATTTTTGAATCATTTTCATGATTTTCAAACAATTTTTCTAACGAATTCGGACAATTATGACAATGAAGTTGGATAGTGGCGCGTATTTTTTGAATTGTCCCACTGTTGTCGGTTGACAGTTACACCAACTGTCTGGTGGAAAAGTTACTAGATTTTAAATGTTTGACAAACAGACAAAAAACTAAGTACGGTCCTGCTTTATAACCTAAAAGACGATTTTTGGTTAAATTTGAGTAATTTTTAGTGTTTTTTTATGATTTCCGGTATTTTGTGCAATTTTCCAATTTTTGCAACTAACACTGAAGTTGGATTGTGGCGCGTTTTTTTGAATTTATCCAAAAATTTATTCAAAAATCTTACCAATCTATTAGAGAGAAAATCACTAGATTTGATTTTCCAGTGATTTATTTGGATGTTATCAGGGGGATTCTAAAATTGTTGTATTTTTCAAAGATTGTTGAGAAATTTTAGGTTATGTGCGTCAAAACTGTCAAAAATTCCAACATTTAGCGAATCAAGTCACCACTGATTTTTCAAATTGACAAAAAATAAAGTACTTTTATAACCTAAAACCAACTTTTTTAAATTTCAACAATTTTCAATGATTTTCCATCAATTTTTAATGATTTTTGAATCATTTTCATGATTTTCAAACAATTTTTCTAACGAATTCGGACAATTACAACAATGAAGTTGGATAGTGGCGCTTATTTTTTGAATTGTCCCAGTGTTGTCGGTTTGTTGGCAGTTACACCAACTGTCTGGTGGAAAAGTTACTGGATTTTAAATGTTTGACAAACAGACAAAAAACTAAGTACGGTTCTGCTTTATAACCTAGAAAATTAGTTTTATTGTCGATTTTTGGTTAAAATCAGTAGTTTTTAGTGTTTTTTTTTAAAGATTTCCAGTATCTTTTTTCAAATTTTCCAACTAACAATCAAGTTGGATAATGGCGCGTTTTTTGAATTTATCCAGTGGTGCCAGTTTTTAACAATCTTACCAACTTGTTAGAAGGAATTTGAGGTTATGTGCTTTAAAATTGACAAAAATTCCAAATATTTAGCAAATCAAATCACCACTGACTTCAAATTAACAAAAAAAATCAAGTACGTTTCTGTTTTATAACCTAAAACTGTCAATATCACC
Organism: Hycleus cichorii; assembly: GCA_013841215.1. Lineage (NCBI taxonomy): Eukaryota > Metazoa > Arthropoda > Insecta > Coleoptera > Meloidae > Hycleus > Hycleus cichorii. The sequence goes on from JACDRQ010000699.1 coordinate 19,600, forward strand.
AACTCTTATTAAATTTCAGTAATTTTCAATGATTTTTCAGCAATTTTTAATGATTTCAAACAATTTTCATGATTTTCAAACAACTTTTCGAACAATTACAACAATGAAGTTGGATAGTGGCGCGAATTTTCGAAATAATGCCGACAGAACTGCCATTGTTTTGACAATCATGCCAACCTGACGCGACGAAAATTACCAGATTTTTCCAGTGATTCACTCAATTAATTATCAATGTTATTGTTTGTTATCAGTGAAATTCCGCAATTGTTCTAATCAGTAATTGTTGTGTTCTTGTATTTTTTCCAATTTATTCATCAATTATTGTTGATAATTGTCGTAGAATTTTTAGGTTATGTTTACTTGAATTGAACGAAAATACTCGTCGAAATCGCGCAAATTATGCCAAACCAAGAGGAGATACCGTTACAGGAGCGCCGTACCCGCTATTTTCGCAGTATATTCGATAAAGTATACCGATTTTGTGATAATTTATGAAATGACATAACCTCAAATTCTGCCGGTTTTAGTACGATCGCAATCAGGATGGTTTTTTGAATTTACGCGAACTGAACGACATTATACAGAGTCGTGAATACGACAACGACATCCCCGATTATGTCGTCGAACGTATCCACCAATTGGCCGACAAGAACGGCGATCGCATGATCGATTTCAACGAATTCGTCGATATGATCCAACATCCCGATTTACAGCACGTTTTCGGCCACTATATAACACGGTATGTGCAATTGGTCGTGCCGAAACGGCGCACCATTGGCGGCACCACCGTGCCCGACGGGCTGTACGAGGACGAGTATTCGTGCTATCCGCCGGCCGTTGGGATGATTATCGTATCGATAATCGAGATTATCTTCTTCTGTATCGATGAGATCGTCGAGACGGATTCGACGAATTCGGCTAGCGGACCGATTGCGGAATTGTTCATTTACGATCCGCATAAACGCCGGGAAGTTTGGCGTTTTTTCACGTATATGTTCGTCCACGTTGGGTAATTCGTCAATTGAACAGTCGTGTTAAAAATGCGAAACTTTAACCGATGATTTCTCGGTTATTTTCCACCCGAATTTCGAGTATTTGGCCGTGTTGGAGAGAGTATTTCAAGCTCTATTAGACGAGTTTTACAGTTTGGGAAAATTTGGGGGAAATTCCGAGTTATAAAGGAGAATCTAGAAGTTTGTAACTCGGTTAATATTCATTTGTTTGTAGTAATTATGGGGTTTAATCGTTAGAAAATTGAACAAGCTTTCTAAATGTGCAAGAAATTTTCCGGTAGTTTTCCGAAAGCTTGAAAATTTGGGAATTTCGTTGGCCATTTTCACCGATTAAAAATGCCCGTTTCCAACCACAATTTTTCCAATTTATAGACAATTCTATGGACTTTTTAATTATGGTGTTGTTTTGTGGAAAATTTGCCAAATTTGGTGCGAAAATTGCGTAAAAAGTAGGCCTTTTTTGTTTATTAAGTAACACAGGTGGTGCTATTGACGCAGGGTCGATAAGTATGTGTTCTACTTTATTACCGGTTTGTGCAAGGTTGCCGAATCGAAATAGTTCGCAAAAAGGGTTAGAAATGTTCCACTTGGTTCAGTGGTTTTACAGAAATTTCGGAAATATGGCAACAGTTTGTTCCAAAGGGGAAACATTAATAGTAGATTACTTATTTATCAACATTGTGATATCAGCGCCATCTATGGGTTAACCAGTCAACAAAAAAGTCTATTTTCCACGCGATTTTCCCATGAAAATAGCCAAATTTTCCGCAAAACAACCGTATAATTGGAAAGTCCATAAAATCGGCCACAAACTGGAAAAATTTGGTCGTTAACAATTATTTCCAATGGCGAACAATTGATTTTCCCTAATATCTGCATTTTGCGTAATTTTCTGGAAAACTTGTGGGCCGGTTGGAAAGTTTCTTGAATATTTGGAAAGCTGTTTCGATTTTCTATCGAATAAACCCCATAATTGCTACAAACAAATGAATAATTACGGAGTTATCGGGGAAAATGTAGAAAATGCCAATTTCTAGATTTTCTTTTATAACTTGAAATTTTCTGGAAATTTTCCTGAATTGTGAAACTCTTCTGGTAGAGCTTGAAATTCTCTTTCCAACAAATCTAAATATTTGAAATTTGATTGGAAAATAAACGAGAAATCGTCCATCAAAGTTTCCACTTTTTAACGATTTCTAATCTAGCAATTGTTACCGAAAATTTTGTAGGATTTTCCACCTTTTCGTCAATCTTTTAGTACAAATTCTACTCGGAATACCCCTGGAAATGGTGCACAAATGGTGGCGTGTCTTGGTAATCTATCTAGCCGGAGTTACTGCCGGCTCTTTGGCCACCTCGATCACCGACCCCACTGTCAAATTGGCCGGCGCCAGTGGCGGTGTCTATTCGCTAATTACCGCCCACATAGCCACGATTATAATGAATTGGAACGAAATGGCCTATCCGATCGTCCAATTGTTGTTGTTTTTGATTGTAACGATCACCGACATCGGTACGGCGATTTACAATCGTTACGTTTTGAATAACGACGAACATATCGGATATGCGGCCCATTTCGCTGGGGCCGTGGCTGGCTTGTTGGTCGGCATTAATATTTTGCGCAATTTGGAAATTACGAATGTTGAACGGGTGATTTGGTGGACGTCCATTGTGACATTTGGTGTGTTAATGTTGGTAGCGATTGTGTGGAATTTAGCATGGCCGGCGTACTTTCAAACTTGAATTATCACTTAAATAATCGACAATTGAAGTATTATTTTCTCTTAAATTATTTTTATTGACAAATATTTTTTAAATAAATTCTAATTTTCTTATTCGAATTGATGAATTTTCCCCAAGAAAGTCGATTTTTGCTTCAATCAAGCAAGCTATGCTCAAACATGCCAACTTTAAGGGACCAAATTTGTCAAAATTGGCTCCTTTAATTTGTTTGACACGGAAAATCAAGGCGGCTACGACCATGGTTACCAACAGATTTATTTTGTTTCCAAAGAATTATGGTTGAAAATTTAATCAAGAAGGCTATGGATCTGAAATGTCAACCACCTTGTGCATTTACACGCACACACAGGTATCGTGATTGAAAATTTAAATTGTGATCGTCAATTTTTTATGGTACAAACTAATAGTAGGCTTTGGTCATTGATGATTGTGTTAAAAAAAATCAAGTAATACGTGGAATACAATCGACTAACTATAGCGCAATATACAAATTTATTATTAAAACAAAAAGAATCGAGTAGGCTGATATTTTTCAAAAAAGCCACGTTAATTTGTGTAACAAGAAAACTGAGGATTGTTCATACCAACTGTAGACTTGAAAAAGAACTAAATTTGAGGCACAAATTCACAAAATCAATAAACTTTGATCAGTGATACCAACTGGTGAATATTCCAAGAAAATTACAAATTTTCCAAAAAATAAGGGAATTATTGTAATAACGGATGTAATTAGGATAAACAATTGAAAATTGTCGCTTAAATCGGATCTAATTGGTGGAAATTTGGAAAAATCGGCATTCAAATGGAGAATAAATTTGGACAATATTTCGTAACAAGTAGGACTTGATCATGGGATAGTAGAACAAGTGAAGAAATAAAAATAATCACTAAATCCGGACTTTCTAATCTTATCAATCGATTCAAAATTATCAATCTATTTATGCATTTTCTAACAAAAATTAGAATTTTTTTTTTAATAATTTTTAAGTATTTTGAGTATCTCAATTTGGAAAACATGTTGTAACAAGTAGGCCTTGCTCATTGTTGCCAACAGTTGCAAGAATTAAGACGTTCATGAAAACAAAATGGCAGAATTGATAAAAGAAAAATTGACAAAGTAGGNGCTGTGCTCAATTGTACCAACTGTACAATGTTTAAATCGATAGGAAAAACAGAAATTCAAGAAATTTATTTTCCAACAAGTAGGCCGTGCTCAGTGATACCAACTGATTGTTGAATGGAAGCAAATAAATTGCTACAACTACCAACATAAAATTAAGGAAATTTGAATTGAATTTAGCGAAATTATGAATTTTCCAAAGAAATTAATTCGTATGGTAATTTTGTTGAAATTTAGGGGAAACATTGTGAAAACATAGATTTTCGTATCAAAC
>JACDRQ010000700.1:8819-32178 GCA_013841215.1 Hycleus cichorii
AATTATATAAACTTGGTGAATCTCGGAAATAACAATCCCGGTTTTGGTTGATGTCAAAACAATCTTTCAAGTCCAAAACTGCAGAGATGGACAGAATAAATATTTACCGGAAGTTTATAATCAAACCAGAACAGTCTCCAAATAGACTTCCAACATCACGAATTCATTTTATTTCGTTTACTAGAAAAGAAATCCATCAACTAGAAAAAAAATTGGAAAGTATTCCACCACTTACACTGGGATTAAAATGAAATATCGTGACTTGTATAGAATATTTACATTTCTTTTTCCGTTACTCACTTTATAGAATATCGTCGATTTCATCCCCGTACTGATCGCACACATACACACCCCATCCAGGCGGCGTATGACAGGTAAAGTTAACGAAAGAAAACGTTGGAATTCTTTTTGCTGAAAAACTTCAAGTCAACAGTGAAGAGCACTTATCAATACTGACTTCGCTTTTACGTTTCCAATGGAATTCAAATACTCAAATAAAAATTGAAAGCTTCCTGAAAAATATCTCCAACATTCATTGTTTCCTATCCGGCCCCCGGTCTATGCTCACTTAATATCAAGAAAATCTATAAAGTGGTTTATATTGCGCAAATCAATTTATCTGTTTCAAGAGGGTGAGTATTTGACGATTTTTTTTTAGAAATTCTCAGTGGACGGTCAATAGATGTTTGGAGAATTTTTGAAGTCGACAAAGCCGATTATTGGGTAAGTAAGGTGAACTTTTAATCAGTATTGAGAGCAAATGTTTACATTGAAACGTGAATAAGCGAGTTGCAAATACGTTCTTTTACACAATTAGATAGGGGAAAGTTGATGTTTTTTAAAACAGCCCCAAAATGGCCCAATTTTTGCAAAATTTTGGCTCTAAACAACACAGCAGCAAACTTGAGTATTTTTGCCATATTCAAGCGAAAAGAAAGCCAAATTTTGAGTTTTTTCTTCAAGCCTCAATGAGTTCCTGTATAATTTCAAGATTTCAGCGGAAAATTTGACAATTAATTAGAATTCTTATTGCCTATCTGTACTATAAATTGTTCGTTTATTACCTAACTTTGAACTAAAGATGACTGAATCATTTCGACGTGGTGAAACAGGTTTAAAAGTTTAATTGTTAGATAATCAACTAGAATCTTATCACCGGTTATCAGAGAATCATTAACGTCGCCTACAAGAAGATATCAACTTTGAAACTGTTCGATTTTTATTGCGATGATTTTAAACGGTAGCTCTGTAAAAGTGGTCGATAAAATCAACGTTAAATAAAACGGTGAGTACTCCTTTTGTTTAAAATTTTCTATCTGTTCTATTTTCCATATAATATAGGTTATTTATAACCGTAATTTGAACAAATAGTGGGAACGTTTTCTATCTCACAATAGACACGACTATATTGCACAATACGTGTTTGATCTCGGCTCGAGAAGCGAAAATCCATCGTTATTACCATCGATCAATCACAATATAACACTTTCACTCTTTTTACACTAGATTTGTTTGTTGGTAGTTGTTTCTTATTATTTTCCTTTCAAATTTGCCACAAATTGATAAAATTTATAATAATTCTATTGTAGAATTCGATTTAATTACAATTTTTAGAAATTCATGGATCCAATAGAACGACTAAATGTGGTCGTTTTTTGCTATATTTGCCGATTCTAACTGGGATTGGATGTATTTCCACCGTATGCTGTTCAATAGTTGAAATCAATCAGTGTGCAAGCATTGTGAATAGTTTCAATAGAGAATCTCATATAAAATACTGAAGCAACTATTTTAATTTTGAAAATTGTATCGTCGAATTTTATTTATGCATCATTTTTGTAAATACGGCAGTTAAGGGGGCGAAATTTATATAGAATAGTGAATATTGCACAAAAACCGAATTGTATTAAGTTAATATTAAATTTTAATGAAATCTTTTAGATGAATTAATGGAGTAAGATCTCGTTAACACTTGGGCGAAAACGTTCATTTTTACCCAACAAATAGAAATTAAATACCACCCAAGGGCCTGTACAGCAAATCTTTAACGAACTCTAAAGCATTACTGTAATAAAGTAGAATAGCCCCAAGCTGGATATTATTTATTAACTAACAGAGATTCATTATTATTAAAGACGAAAAAAATTAATAAACTTAATACTCGATAAAATAAATAGGAAATTTGAAATGTTCCAACCGGTTGGATTCCTTTTATTTAAATTAAACTTGGAAAATGTTCGAATTTTGATATGGACTTGCCAACTTGACAACTTATATTACAAAAGTTAGTCCGAGTTTATCGTGTCTGTAAATCAGACTTTTCGCACACATCAAGAAAAAATGTTTATAAAAAATTAGGGGAAATTCGACAATTATCCCGCCAGTCCATCAATTTTAAATCCGAAAAAATACAAGAAATTCCAGCTATCCTGGCGCAATTTACGATTCCATCAATATTTCGTAAATTGATGGTTTAAAATCGAAATTTATGTCGGACTGTTCGGTTTGAATGCCGCAATAAACTATCGACTACTTGTATGATTGATTCGTTGGAAATTATCATAAAGTTTCCAACAATTTCTATATCGCAAACTAAAGTTGCGAGTTTTTCCCGGATCTGGGTTATTTTTCGAGAAAATCGCACTTATTGACGGTTGTCGCCGATAATTGTCTCCTTTTATGATTATTCGGGGAAATGTTGAAAGATCGTCGCAAATTCCATCGGAATATTAGCATAGAAATGCGGATTTTATTGTTTTAGTAGCCGACACATAAAATTCATCCTTAAGTGTTTCATGTTAAAGGGTTATTTCGTACAATTTGTAGCCTTTATAACTGTTTATCTGGTTAAAACTTCTCCTATAAACTAGAATTATACAAAACATAATAATGCGAAACAATTTTGTTCGTTTTCTGTTGTTAATTAGATCTTGCGGTTGGTATTGTTCAAAATTGCAAATTTTAATTCGTTCGATTTTCCAGAAGAAAGAATCCATCGATTTTTTCTATCCGTTCATTTCTGGTTACTGTAACGTGTAAATTGTGGCCAACTGGCCGACTAAATTGTGTGAAATTGTTCGGAGTTATTGTAGAGAAATGGTGTTTATTTCTACAATTGTTAACAAAATTTTTTTGCGCTCTGTTTTGTTGTTGTTTGTATAAAATCGGACCCGTGGGCCATCAAATTCTGGCTTGTATTCGGCAAATTTACGACACCCAACAAAACACGTTTATTCCATTAAATACAGTAAGTGACATTTAAAATTTTTAACCGTCAACTTGTGTAATTTAGAAACTCTGTTCGTTATCAATTTGTTGCGAGAAAATTTGCTGTTTTTCCCGGCTAAATTACCAACATAACTGATGGTAATGGTGATGATCTTCTAGGAATCGAGGGAGCAATTAATCGAACAACTATTGGACGTCAAGTTTTAACACAAATATTACAGTTTGATTATTCCACATTAAATTAATACGTTAAATTAAAATCGACAATATCAATTGGATCTAGTTTTAGTGGAATAATAGCGAAAACTATGCTGCATATGGTCGGGTTTACTCCACTAACAGTCGAATTGAAATCGGTTTATTTGTAAATGACGGTGAAAATTGGTAAATCAATTAAAGAGATAGCACTAGAAAGCGACAGGTATGCCGTTAATTAATACACAAAGGTTGGAGGGTTTGCATCAAAGCTGACCGTAACAATGTCGGCTAACACACCAAAAAAGCCCATTTGTATTGCAATTATGTTTAGCTTACATTTTATATTTTTCCAGATATACACTAAATTACACTAGGAAAAAATGGTAGAAGGTAGAAATGGGGTTGAAGAGTTTAAGGGCGCAAATATAAAATGAAAAACGTCTGCATTTTGATTTATATCACAATGTTATTTTACCACAATAACATATTTTACAGGGTAGTGTCGTAAAATTCCTGTTTTTATTGGAAACTGGCTTTCGTTCGGTATTTATTTATATATTTCGTTTTCTTTTTTGCCCCTATGTTGACGACATTTATACATTTACGTCCGATTTACTGATAATACAAAGCTTCAAAAAACGCCTTTATAGAATTTCAGGATGTTTATGGAATTTAATTTATAATTATGAGGTGCAATAACTGAAGTTGACAAGTCTAGAAATCGCATTCTTCTAAATATTATAATTCACAATGTTTAAACATTCAATTCGAATTGTTAATCGGATTTGTCAGGCATAACTGATAGGCTATTCTCGATTTCACTAGCTATTAACTGATAAAATTCGAGACAGTTTGTCACCGTCTCCATAATCTTGTTGTCCTGATGAACAGAACAGGTTAATATTATCCGAATTGTATGCCATCATCTATATAATACCCAACTAGTAGATTATCCAATGTTGTACACAATTCGGGGCCAAATGCAATTAAGCCTATAATATCATCGAAATGTTTAGCGATTATAATTGATCGAAATAAAAAAGTCTCATTACTTAACTAGCTCAAATTTGGAAAAACACAATCTAAACAAGTTGAAATATCGAAAATATCGCCAATTTGTCAATATTTTTAAACTGTAGTAATTTCTGAACTATTTGAAAGTAATAGTCTATTTTTAAGCTGGAATAGATTCAAATTTCGCGCATTTAAATGGCGTCTTTCTATTGGCTATACTACAAACTAACCAATAGGAAGCGAGCATTTAAGCCGCCAAATTCAAACCGGTAAACGATCTAATGTAACTTCTAGTAATTTTTCTCTAGAAAAAATCGCGTTTATCGCGAAAATTCGGCAATTGCCTGCTATTATTTGAAAGATCCGATTGTCGGTATTAGAGTTCTAAATTTTGACGAAATCTCGAGTTTCGAAGGCACATTCAATAGATTTTAACTTACCTAATGGATTTTCGAGACAATAAAACAACTTTACGGGGAGATATTCGACTTTTACGTTAAAAGAAAACAGTCTGTAATTGATTTGAGTCAAACAGAAAGGAAGATGTGTCGTATTCGGTTGAACTTTGCCTTTAGAAAATCTGAGTTGGAATTTGTGTTTCCACCAACAGGATTGTTCGTAAAAACGACGAAATAAATATGAATATATTTCAATTATATTCTAGTAAACTCCTTTGACCATCTGTACGGGACAAACTTTGTATAAACAACTTGCATATGAATTGTAGAATTCAACTAGAATTTCGTTTTATGTCTAGTTCACAATTGTCAACCTTTATATGTTGTACATCCAAAGAAACTTTACAGGAAACATAAAACGAACGGCTATTCTGTAGAGGGATAGAGATAGAAATGAATTTCGAGTAAGATAGATCGATTGTCTTGTTAGCATCCAACTAATTCACCCTTGATTCGTACAACATAATCACGTACTGTACCTGTAAGCCAACTAAACTCGGTTTATCGAAGTTTCATTTGAAACTGAGTCAACTCACCATCTTTCCTGAAACTTCATAACTTTGGACAGAGTTTTAACTATAGACGGACTCCTACTATATCTATTTTGTGACATTGTCTAGAAACTGGATGAAATATTGGAGCTACTTCAAAGTCGCTAAATTCGCTCAATAATTCTCAATTTTGCAACAATAGTCTTGATTGGACAGTTTTCTTCTAATTATTGACGGTTTTTGTGCTTTTTTCGGTTGTTTGATTTCGAATCAAGTTTTAATTAAAAAAGTTATTTGAATGTTTTACTAGAAAAATAATTTGCTATTTTCATTCAAATTAAATAAACGGCGAATTGCAACTAAACAATAATTTCTTCTAGAAGAAACTTGCTTTTATTTGTTTATCAATTACTTCAATTGCAATGATAGACGAATGTTTTAATTGAATAGAGTGCACGTTAGTTGTGTACTTTACAACTAATAAGACGCCCTTGTTGTTCTTTCAATGTTGTTTTTGTTTCAAAACGTCACAAATTGGAAAACTTTTTTAATTACGCGATTCAAAACAGGTAACTGGAAGAACAACACACCTGGACACCGTCATCATAATCTATTTCGGTGCCCGTCTAGTGAAATTAAAATGTTTGTTGCGTTGAAATTTTATGTTAATATTGAAATTTTTTATACGAAATCCCCCAGACAGATAGCGAGTGTTGTTGAAATTTCGTTCAATAATGACATGTAATTAGGTTAATGTCGCAATTGTTGCGGACAATTAAACTTTTAACTTTTGAGATAGGGTTAAATGTACACTAGAGGTGTGTATGTTAGGACGATTTGTTGCACTATCACGGTGCAATTACGGAAAGTTTCAATGTTGCGATATTATTTTGTGCAACATACGTGTGGGTATCGATAATTAGATATGTAAATTTCCTAATTTGATTTCAACAGTTTTTGTAATTCTCACCGTTGTCTTATTGTTAGTGTCGTTTAATTAATCCCCGCTATTTATTTATTTATCGACAACATTCACGAAACTATCAACGAACAGACACACCGAACCAACATTGATATTTTATCGTGTCTAGTACATGTTCGGATCAATCCATCAAATGTTCCCTGAAAGATTTCAGTCGACAATCAACAACTGTCATGTTCTATTCCATGTGGATTTGTTCAAATAATCGATATTTAAAAAACATTTATTGTCGATTTTCTATTTATTTTATAGAAAAAAACGATTAATAAACTAGAATAAAACAACAGTGTAAAAGATTGAACAAAAACGATAATATTTAATGAAATACAAACTATCACTCTGGCGTCGAGTTAAATTCTGTCGTCCTGAATAGAAATGGCAATGTTATACATTTCATTTACTCAAACATTGGAATTGAAATGTTACATATATGTTTGTTCGTTTTTTGTTTGCCGATTTCCTTTAGAATTCCACATTTTTTAAAATATTCTGTTTCAGACAGTCTGAAATGAGCTTGTTTTATTTCAATAGAAAAAAAACGAATAGAAAATAAACACAATCTCGATCGTGACTTTTATTAATTTAACAACCATCTATTCACTAGAAGATTTCATTTGTTTATTTGATTAGAGATAAGATGAGCATCGAGACAATCAATTCGTTAACGTACGATGTTATAATTGGGAAATTTTTATTATAGTCGAGAGTGATTTTAAATTACGCGCCCTAAAAACGGGTTGCTGCCGTATATTGGAATTAGGTGGGTTGCGCCGGAAAATCGCCTTCAGATTACAATTGCGCTATTAAAGAAATCTGAGAATTTAATGATTTTCCAGAGGCATTTGAGTTTTGTTGGCAGAATATAATTTCAATTAAAAATTAATTGAAAATCTCCAATTCTGTACCAATTTCAACTAAAAGGAAACGATAATTACGCGCTAAAGTTCGGTTATTATACAATTTATCAAATTTTAACACTATAGTTTCGCTATACAAATCGAATTGTCTATAACTGGAATAACGTAATTGGCGCATCCACCAAAATTGCATAGAACTTGAGTGAAGCGGAATTCCAACAAAGAAATATTAATCGGCCTTTGAGATGCATTCGTCCCTTTACATCAAACATTGAATTTAGTCTAAAGCGAATTTATATCGACATTTATCTATACAATAATTGATTATGTAACGAATATTGTTGTCAATACTGAACGTCTTTGATAGATTCAAAGCATTGACTTTGAATATTCGAGCAATTTATAAAATTCCACAATAAATCGATAATATTATCATATCTACACGTTTATACTCGATCAACTAAACTGATCATTCAATTATTATCGCAATATTACAGTTATTTGAATGGAGTGCCAAATTTTATTGCGATAGATTGGCATAATTCCAAAACTGTTGTCCCAATTTTGTCACCAAATCTCAATTAATTCCCATAAATTCGACTTATTATTGTATCCTACAATTATTACAACATTGTTTCTTTTGTAATCGTTGTTCTACATTTCAATAGAAAATATGAACAAATTTGAGACGCGTCAATTATTTTAACAATGCATGTTATTTTTCTCCAATCGCACGTGTAATCTTGCGGCATTGCGGTTTGTTTATCGATAATTTTTACAAGATTATGATTACGTTGAAATTCTATGCGATGCCTTGTGAGGAACAACGAATAGAACAAGTCGACTTTCGTTATAAAGTTAGATTTATAGATCAACTTACATGGTGGGTACTAACAGCTGGAAGCTAAATCAGATCAGATAAAGAGTATGCTATTGGGAAACTTTCATAACTTACGACTATACCGCTTTTATTTAGTTCAGTGTGTATGTGATTGTTCGATATCTATGTGTTGATGTCATTTAGACAGTATTTGCTTTTATTACTTTCTATACTTTCCTCCGTCTGTGTATTTCTATAAAGAAGATATCGGTGGAAAAAAATCACCTGTAGTTGGAACGTTTCCTTTTATACTTGACACTTGTCTAGTTGAAATTGAGTTGGGAACATGAGATGGGGTTGTTTCTCAAAACTTGGAATCCTCTCAACGTTCTTATTGTTTTCGAATTAACAATTTATAAGGAAAGTTTGCGAATTTGCCAAACTAAAAATGTTGAATAACACGAAATTATTGCACAATATCCAGCGATTTCAACAATCATTTGTGGTTTATAGATCGATAGACAGTAAATAAAGTGGGTTTAATACCGTAAGTAATCCTTCGACTTCAACATGGATAAAGATAGAGAGCAATTCCCTCAGTGTACAAGTCATCAATAATCGATTTATAAAGTAGTCGAGACTGTTGTTTGATAAAGAATTGCAGTTTAATAATGGCTCGCTATCGCTTAGAGTATGGGGAAGTTTTAATAATTAGCTTGACTAGTTGATACATTGCCTGTCCAAGTCGCGATTCTGTTCACAATCTCCTCTAATATTGTCGGAGACTAAGCACAAAAGACGCTTGATTTATGGCCGTTTTAATTTGTTCTCGATCATTGTCGAAAGGCCTTATTATACAAGCATAACGGTCAACTTGTATGACAGTTTAATTTTTAATGAATCCTAAAAGAAAAACCGTACGTTAATTTCCAATAAATCAAACTAGAGCAGTGTTGAATCAATCTTGTTGTCCCATTAATTTATAATTAACGTAAGATTACTACAATTGTACTGTTCAGACTAACAAGAAACGGAACGAAAAACTAAAACGAAGGAACTTTAGACGAATTAGTTGTGAAGAATCGACGGCACTTTTTTGTGTGTCTACGGCTTTATAGTTGTTTCTATTTCGTGATTTTCCTGGAATTATTTGTTGGTTTACTTGGCCAATTTTTGTACAAAACAACACAATAGGGAAGATTCTATATGTGAAATTAACGCACTAAAAGCTTCTCAACCGGGAAATTTATTGAAATAATTTATGTTCCGTTGGCTCCATTGTTGTGTTCATTTAATGAAACATTAACGATAAATATTTATCTTATTCGTTGGTTGTCTTTTATCTCCGATTGCGGTTTTGTTAATTAAAATTTGTTCGATTTTAAGATTGCGATAAAGCTACAATATAAATATTATTATTAGAATCTTTCGTGTTTCTGTTTGAAATACGTCATTTTTTTAAGGGAGAATTCTCAAGAAATATTACGACCATCAAGACGGATTCGGCCCCGTTTCTGTTTCGCATTTTAGTTGTTTGTCATGCGTAATCCATCTAAAAGGTATTTGCAAACGTATCTAAAACTGGCTGTGGTAGATCCCAGACGAGTACAACTTAACGTTGATGCATGCATGAATCTTGTGTGGAACCTTTAGGAACGGCCGGCCAGACTATTCTGATTGAATTCTGACACGGATCGAGTGCGACAACAAAGTAATCTCTATAGTGTTAGTAATGCAAGAGGGAGACTGTCGACCCTTTGGGGGAACATGTGCGATATAAACTACAACATGGGGCTTTCAGTCTGGGTGACAGACTAACGACAAGATGGAACGAGGGGGTGTATTTTGTTGTCGTTACCAACACTGTTATAAATGGATACGTTCGTGATTTCACAATGATAATGTGTTGGTGACAATGGGAAACCTGCATAAATTTTCATTTAATGTTTACGCATTGTTCACACCACAAATCAGCAGGTAACGGAGTCGGAACGGAATGAGTCTAACTACCCTAAAAAGGAATTATTCCCGATGTATAAGATTAGATAATTGTGGCACGTTGGAGATTATCGGGGATGTTATTCTTTTTATTTTTGTTCGAGAACCATTGTCTTTTTACTCCGTCCTCATTCGTTGAATATCAACATATAAAACAGCTCATCATTTCCGCATTTTAGAATTCTACAGGGACTATATTGTGGATACCCTATGTTTCATTACGATTACACTACTTTAGTTTTTTTTCTTTCCCTAGGGCTTTTATTCGGGTATTGTTGCCGGTCGTTGAGGAGTGTGTAAATGACATTGAGTTTATGCCTTAATCTTCTATACCGTTATTATTTTAGGGGTGGATCTGTCGAATATCACGATGCTAATGCGATTTACGTCCGAGACGGCATTTCCAACCGCCCCCTCTATTTAGCCAGCCGTCATTTCCGCATTTCCTAGGAAATGCATCATTAAAAAAAAAGTTTAAATTTATTCTAGATTGTTTCGTCAATACGGGTTACGATTTAATCCTCGAGGAGTTGATGTTTGGAAATTTACAGGAAATATCTAGAGAGGCCTCATCAGTCACAGTCACAACCAAGCAAATTATTCTGGTGGTCCCTTCCTGTCTGTTAGATTTACACCTGACCTTTTCTATCGTTGGAAAAAATTCCGATTGCCCACCAGGGTCTGATTTATGAATCTTGTCCTAATTCATTCAATACATTAAACAAATTGTAAACAACTGAATTTTGTTCGATCAATTGGAAAAAGATTGATATAGTTCGGCTATAGAATTCGAAACTAAATTGTTAAGTCCATTATTCGATGCTTTGGTGACAACTTTGATCATTATTTGATATTCATTAGTAGTGTAGTAACGTTTATTAATACCTGTTGGATAATATGATCTGACGACAGGGGTCAGATGATTGTTTATTGGCTGATTTAGGGGGCGGTGAGGTGTTTGAGAACTCGGTACGCCAGGGCAATATTGATCGAATCCTGCCTCAAGACCACAACAAACACACACACATGACAACAAACATGCAGTTCGGTCACCTGTATATTGCTCCAATGATTTATTACGGCTATTAGAGACGTATCGAAGGACTGATCCCGGCCACAAAGTGTCATCCAATAATCTTTCAACACCACATCAAATTCCCTTTCATCACACAATTATTCGATTCAATATTATCATCGATTTGTTTTCTGTTGTGGCGATTTTTTCGCCAAGCTACCCGAATAACTCTTATCTGGCTTGATGTTTGTTGGTAGGATGAACGGGCAAAGGTCAACCGAACCGGCTACAGAACATGTGTAAGTACAGATGTCGCTGCAACAACAATCTGGGAAGAACGTTTCAGGATTTGAGGGATACAAAGATTATGGCGATATGTCGTGACCGTGTGTTGCGAATCGTACATAAACTTTTTCTAACGCAAAAACCAACACAAATTAGCCAAAAACATAGCGGATTTTAAGCGATTTTAAAACACCCACTACATTATCGTAGCAATAATAAAGTTGTAAAATTATATTTATTGGCGGATTAAGAATGGTGGATGCGCCGATAGAACTCGAATTCAACGAAAAGGCGAAATGGAACAATTAAATCTAAAAATTTATCTTGTCTCTTATCGTTTTTTCTTCTCTTCGTCTCTTATCTCACCGTCTCGTTGAATCATTTAAATCTAGTTTGAGCCTCTACTGAATAATTTATGACCGCTTCCACTTTTTTTCAGTCTTTACAACTTTTTCCTCTATTCGAAATTCATCACAATATTTTCGAAATGAACAAGAGCAAACTAAAAACATTTATTATTTTCCATATAGCTCTTCCCTAAATAATAAAAATAATAACGACAACGTGAACGCAAAAAAATTGTCGACGTCGCATGGCTCATTAAAGCCCGTTCTACTCAGTTTATGTTGGCAATCATAAATTTAGCAAAAAAAGAAAAGAAACAATGTATGTTTTTCTCTAATTTGTCGCAAAATTACTGAGCCTGATCTTTCTCGGTTGTATATTAGTTTTATAATTACAATATTCAACGGGGAATTTAATGAATAAACAAGAAAATAAGAGCAATTTCCATTTGAATAGAATTGCTGGCTGCGGCTAGCGTGATTTAGCGTTCGCTATTCGACATTTCTCGTCTTATTTGTCATTGTACACCATCCTCTTGTTTTTTCTCAGTTTTATTTTATGTCATCAGTCTGGTTTTCTAGTTGTAAATCGTTTCATTACAGTAACTACATTTTTCTTTCGATTCGTTCCGACAACTGTTCTAAAGTGAGATTTTCCTATTGGTTAATTTGTTGTAAAATAAATTGTTCTGTTTTTGATAAGAAAACAAGAGACTGACCGATTTTTGTGTATTTACTACCGAGAAAAAACTACCCGGAAGTCGGTGATTGTTTGTTTTCATCAAGGAACTTGCTGACAGAACGTTTCTGAAATGACTACTGAAATAGCAGTGGATTTTCCAACTTTCATCCAACTATTTTTCAACGTTTAGAATCAGAGTTGTTATGGATGTCCGTTTTTGGTTCTCTAGCTGCGGAATTTTCGCAAAATTTGAGAGCTCCGCTTCTGCTTCCGCACGGAAATTGCTAACATTAGAGAAATACGAAGACATTTTAACTTGAAGGTTCGGAGTATTTTCGTCGATTCGGTATCTCTAAATTATCATTAATCATCGATTGTTGTTTCATGAGATTCTACAATAGATTAAATAGCACTAAGAGTGGCATTTTCAGGAGAATTTCAAGACGTATTTCGCTTTGCTCGGTTGCAGCAAAATAATCTGGGAGAATGTTTATTCAATAGTTTCATATTTTCCGCAATAACTTTGCGAATATTATCGATTTTTCGATGCTTTTGTCACCATTTGTAGCAAATTAAAAGAGCTTTCTAAATCTGCAAAAAATTGTCCAATAGGTTTTTAATTTTCCGGAAAATTGGCGCAAATAGGAAGATGTACAATGCAACTGTTTTTGATACGGTGTTCGAAAAATATCAATTTTCAATCATCGATTTCTCCCTTGTTTAATGAGATATTGCAACGAATGTAGTAGCATTAGAAAGAGCATTTCAAGCCATATTTATGGGCGATTTTGTTTTGAAAAATTCCATTTAAACTTGGAGTTACGTCAGAAAATCTTGGAGAATGTGTTTTTTAAGAACAAATCAAATTTTCCCTAAGACTAAGCAAATATTGTCAATATTTCAATGATTTTCTGATAATTTATAGTGAATGGAACGAGCTTTTTGAATCCTTGAGAAAAATTTTGATACATTTGTTTTTTTCCGAAAAATAGACACAAATATGAAAGTTCACATTACGTTTTTTTGTGGATACAATATCTGAAAAATTCCAGCCTTTAAACATCGATATCTCCCTTATTTAATGAGATATTGCAACGAATATAGAAGCATTAGAAAGAGCATTTTAAGCACTATTTACGAACGATTTTGTTCGGAAAAATTCCAAGTAAACTGGGAGTTACACCAGAAAATCTTGGAGAATATGTTTTTTTTTTAAGGCAAAAACCAATTTTCCTTAAAACTAAGCAAATATTATCAAAATTTTAATGATTTTTGGAAAATTTATAGTGAATGGAACGAGCTTTTCAAATCTTTGAGAAAAATTCTAATAAATTTAATATTTTTCCGAAAAATAAACACAAACGTGAAAGCTTATATTACATCTTTTATTTCGATGCAATATCTGAAAAATTCCACTCTTTAATCATCGATATCTCCCTTATTTAATGAGATATTGCAACGAATGTAGTAGCATTAGAAAGAGCATTTCAAGGGGCACTTAACCGCATTTTTATTATAGAAAATGCCAATTGACCTCAAAGTTATAGAGAAAAATATTGGAGCATATGTTTTATTATAATGTTCTCATATTTTTCCCTATAGCTTAGCCAAAATTCTCCAATTTCCGATTTGTTTAGAGTACAAATCCCTCAGAAATTCCTCGCTAAATTCGTGAATTTTCCGGAAAATCGACAAAGTTTGTAAATTTTTCTTCAAGTTCTTATTACTTTTCATTTTTTCCGCGTCTATTCCCGATTCCGCCTCCATTTCCCTTTCTGATTCTGTTGTGACATTTTCGTAACATTTCCAATTACAATAACATGATTGATTTGAAAGTTTTACAGTATTTCGATTTTTGTATCGTTGTATGAAGCAAAGGACACGATTTTATAGTCTTTCTCTTATTTTATTATTATTATCAACAGTTTTCAGGCATATAACCGCCAATCCAACGACGTAAAACGGTACAAATGAAATTCTCGGCTTTTATTGTTTAGAATCGATAAAATCAAATAATCGTAAATTTCGTAAATTGAACAAATATACAGGTTAATTTTCAATTTGCTTTTGTTGTGTAAATTGATAATAAGTGGACAAATCCGTATCGAATGTCTCAAATGTTCGATTTTCAGTTTGTTTTAATAATGCAGCTGAAAGTGGAGTGTTTACAAGGTAAAGTTAACAATTTATTGTTGTCGCACAGCAACAAGATCAAATTCAATGGACACTCCAGTTTAATTCAACGATTTTTCTAACAGTCGTTGAAAATAACATCGAAACGTATCTTAAAACTTCCCGATAATTGAATCGAGTGGAGTATAAAAATCCAGTTTTAATAGAATTTTAGTTTGTAGAATTCCAACAAAGTTATTGACGCTAGTTGTATTCTTCATCGAATAGATGCTATTTTTATTAAGTACGTTACCAGATCTACACTCTATTCAAATATTGGATGTAATTCCCGAGGGATTCGAGCGTTTTTAATCATCCCCAGTGTCTGTAAAATTCCACTTGAATATCTCTAAACATAATGCAATTTTGACACAAACATTCCGCGATGCAATCGTACAACTGGATTAGACCCGTCCCACGAGATTGGCGAAAAATACAAAATTGATAAACATGAATTTTCAACGTTCCGGATTATCGTTTTGTTGTCAATGTTCGATGTTTCGATAGAAATATTGGTTGGAATCTCCCCCAATATTTGGCGATCAACTCAAAACTTGGTCATTTACGATAGAGTTCGGTTCGTTGTCGGTTTATTCTCTAAAGATTTGCTTAATGTTGTCCTTTGAGACAGGCCGCTGTCCAAAGTTATCAACAAGCCATTTAGGTACATCTAGAAGATATCTCGGCCGTATAATCGTGTTAAAATGCCAACCATGTAACATGTCAAACCTTTTTAACGGAAACTTGTAGACGATAATGTTGGACGAAAAGCCCGGAATTTGTGCAAGTTTTTAAATCAATACTCCAACCACCGCGGTATTGTCGAGTTTTGTGGATTTTCTTAACCGTCTGTAGGCTGTATGAATTTTAATTATAACACATTGTCTAGGATCATTATCATCTACACGTTTTTACACGATGAGAGAAAAACTGTACAAGTTCTTTTTTTGAATTGTTGGCAATAACTCCGTACAGGAACCGGAACTAAATTTATAACTGTCTGGAAAATTTTAATTTTTAACCATTCTCAGTTTTATGAATCTCTTATAAATAAACTCGATGATAAATGACACAGTAAATTTCCTCCATCTACTTTTAAATAATTGAAACCTGCATTGTATCATTTTGTATATACATCAATAAATAAAACTCCATTAGAATCCAGTTGGATAGTTATGTAAATTAGTATTTCCTTACAATATCTCTATTGAAAAGTCGGAGTATCACGTTTATTAAGCCGTCGCTACATTTTTTTTATTTCGTTCTTCTCATTTTCTTCCGTTACGACTCGCTTATACAGACGGAACAAAGTGAAGACGAGATTGAAGATAAGACGGATAAGAAGGCACTGACAGGAAATAAAAAGTCTTGGTTAAGAGGTTGCGATATCACGGGTCCGGAACTGAGAACATGTCATCACTTTACACAGGAAGTAAAACCGTCGAGTGCAATTATTAAAGAAGCTAAACTTCCCGAAAAAGCACAAGCTAATAATGCAACTGACATGAACAAATGTATCCTTGTTCTTTTTGCGCCTATTTTCAAGATTTTCGTATCATTTTTAAAATTTAACAGAATTGCAAAAGGGAAAGATAACAGACAACAATAGACTCGGTTAGTTTGTTTGATAATACAGTTTGGCAAATGTCCATAAAGTTTATAAAATAGGAGTAGATGATCGATACTTTTATGTTATGCCAACGACAACACTAAACAATGTGAGTGACGTATAACTATAACACATCAAAACGGGAAGACACTTGTATCAATTTGTGTGCGTCTCCTCAACTCTAAATAGTGTCCCTATATAATAACAGTGAATTAAATCAAACAAACCGGGACTGAATAATATGCATATTGTTCAACTATTACTCGAATATAGAACGAATCTACCTACATTAGAGGATGAATAGACTGTTGTTGCTGAAATTTCACCATGTAAGCTCTTCCAATGCTCAAATCTAATTCAGCAATATCATCGTAGATTTCATCGAATCCAACTGTGTTTATACATAAGGAATTTCAATATTCTATCACTTTTAATTCTTGTTTTGTTATCTATTGAAATGTATTAGATTTGTTGAACACACATAAAAGCAAATATAGATCGAAACCGTCTCCTGTCTGTTAATCAAACTAGGATTACACATCGATTTGTAACAAACAAATATAAAAGTCGGTTGTACTGTTGAAGTTTGTGTTTACTTTAAAGAAAACACATTTATTTAAAAATCAATAAAATGTCTTTATTGTTTTTCGAAAATTGTTCCCTTTTAGACAAATAAACCGGTTTTTTGGTGATTGAAAAACAAGTCTCGTCGACAGTTCATTGAGGCGAATTTTTAGGGCTTACAAATGATCAAAGCAGCAAATTTCGAGAACTCTTACACTTTCAACAATCACAAAATTCGACTGGCACCATCAAGCGGGCAATTTGAGTCGCTTTCGGGCAGAAATTTCGATTTTCGCTTATAAAACTCACTTTTTTCTCAAGTTGAAGGAGTCGATTGTTAGCATAATTTTGCCCCAAATTGAGAAAAGAACTGAGTTAGCAAACATTCTCAATAGTAAAGCTGACAATTCTTATTAAATTTTTGCCAAATGGCTCGTTTTGTACTAAACCATCAAAAATGCGAAATTTTTACACGGATTTTCCGATTTCTTAACAGTTTAAAGCCAAATATTTCAATAAAAAGAATTCAAGTTGTTTTATTGGAAAGGTATAAAACAAGGAAAACAAGAATCTCATCTTATTTAGTGCAAAAACATGTTCTCCTACTTTTAGCGTCTTAATTAATTAATTAATTAAAAGCAGTTCCATATAACTTCCAGAAAAGTTACCCCTTTAATATGCAATAAACTGCATTATACATAATTTGTAATGCAATTTCAGTCAAATTTACCGAATAGATACTCAATAAACGAATTGGGTAACAACTTTGTTTGAAGAGAATTGATTTTTAATTACGCTAATTTCATAAATTATTCTTAATTGTTGCTCTAAAACTGTTGGATTTTCTATAAATTTCAACTGAATCTGCAATTTAAACTAAAAGACGGTTTTCCATCTAGCTTAATGTAGAATAACATTCGACATCGTACAATCTGAACATCGTTTACAATGAACGAATATCTAAAACAATGTGTTGTAGTATTAAACTTTAACATGTAACGTTATTTTACACATAGTTGTACTAATCTTTAAAACATGTACGTTGTAAAGCACTACCCCTAATGCATATCATTATATTTTATTAGTTATTTAAATCTTAATCATTTTCCATCATAACGTTCATAATTCCAAAGTCTGTTTTGTTGTTTTAAGGGTAATATAGTCTGTTAAGCTTCATTATAGTGTTGTTGTTCAATAGATAAAGTGTTCACAATAGAGTCGCATCTGTTGGAAAATCATAGTCTGTGGTGAGCCGCGACTATATTCACCCCCACATAGACAACTTTGACGCAATTAAATGATATAATTGACGGATTAAGATTGATAGTTTACTTAGTCGAGTGTTTCGTATCGATTTTCACGTTCAAAAACGACCAACTTCAAGAATCGGAGATTAGTATTGTGCTATCATTAAACAATAATAAATCTCCAATTACTTGTACCCTAAATATTGGAAAATCGTACATCAAAAGATTGTTATTAAAAATTAGTCTTTGTATTGAAAACGTAGAAAAAGCACAGTTGCGAATAATTAAATTTCTACCCTCCTACTAGAAGATTATCTTTCCGTTGTTGTCTTTCAATTGATGTCGAAGATATGGAGAATTTTATACAACAAAAGCGGCTTATCCGTTAAAATTCAGGAGTTGGTAATTTGTCGCCTCCTCTTTTGATTAAAATTGATAAAGACACTGCGATTTTCGTGTACAAATACGATTAGAAACTTATCTGTGTACCTAATCAAATCGGGATGTTTAGTCGAAAGAAAAAAAATACCAACAACAACAACATCGATTTGGGGATTCTCCAATAAAATTTCCTGTAAAATAAGATAACGGTTATAAAAGAATTTCGTTACAGTCGAAGAAAAAATCGCAGAAATTGAAACCGTATTAATGTTTTCTGTAAAGAAAACGAAATAAACTTGGACAACATAACAATCAAATAATTTAATTATTGGTTTTCATTGTCGAAGTGCTATTCAATTATTTTATATTACAAAAAGAAGACATTGAAGGATCCAAATTGAATTCGCTAGGGAAAGTGTCGGTTACAAATAGGGCTTCGCAAAATCGATAAAACAACGAAATTTCTGGTCTTTTAACTGCTCAATCTCCGCTCTGATTCTGCTTCTATTTCTGCATCTTTTTGAACGGATATATAGCGGAAATTAGTAATCTTAAAGAAGTACGAATAATTAAAATTTCCAATCAGTATCCACTAATTTCCACTACTTAATAATCAATATCTTGCGTGTTTCAGGAGGTACCACAACGGATAAGAAGCAGCATTTTCAGAAGCTTCTGACGGCGTATTTCGCTTTGAAAAATTCTGAATAATAATTTGGTCAATATTTTCCAATCTTCTACAATTTTCTCACAGTATCTAGCAAATTGGAAGAGTTTCCCAAATCTTTAAAAAATTCTCTAGTAGGTTTGTTAGTTTTCCACAGTTATCAGAATCTATGGGTCTCTTTTACATTTTTTTGTCCCCAAATGGTACCTGGAAATGTCAATTTTAATTAATCAATGATGAAATATTACAACGGATACATTACAAAGAGAATTCCAAATAGTAGCTAGGTGTGTTTTTATTGCGGAAAATATCGATTAAGTTCTAAGTATTTTTTCATATTTTCTCCTATAACTTAACAAATATTTCAATAATTTTGTTACAGCTTATGGCAAATTGAGAGTGCTTTCCAAATTTTGGAAAAATTTCCCATAGATTTGTTAGTTTCTCGGAAATTCGTCTGAAACTTGAACATTTTTTCCCGGATACTGTGTCTGAAAATGCCAATTTTAAACAACCGATATTTCCCTTACTTATCAAGATGTTACAACAAGTATAGTAGCTTTAGAAAGAGCATTTTAAGCTGTATCTAAGAAGATTTCTTGCCTTGAATCCTGCTAATTGAATCCTGAGTTACACAGGACAATCTTAGGGCACATATTTTGCTATATTTTTCTCATATTTTTGCCTATAATTTAACCAATATCTCCAGTTTTCAATGATTTTCTCACTAATGGAATTCGCTCAGCAATTTCTCAGTAATTTTCCGATAAATTGTTGGTTTTCCGGGAAACCAACCAAGATTTGCGTATCTGTGAATTCATATTTTTGCTTCCGTTTCTGATTCTGTTCCTATCTGTAGCATCTCTACTAAAATTTGCTCGATAGATAGATAGAGGCGTATTTTCCGGTGATTCCAGTTCAAAATTGTGAAAATATGCGGCTATTAATACGACCAGTATAGAAAGAAGAGGCTAAATTCAATAAAAACAAAACGAAGAGAACTAGTTTATGATTCTAATGTATGTACGTACAGAACTAAGTCCAGGAACGACTACATTAGACTTGCAAACTGCCTTACTGTATCATATTTTAAAATCTTCTAATGGATTCTTGGTAATGCTCATCGGGCTATAAACATTATTTGAATCAATTCAGCGTTTATCTCATGAAAATTGTATGCGCTTCGACTACCCGCACTAATAGTGAGTCAATAGAATTCCTATTAAAAAAAAAACAGAAACCCTCAAGATTAGCTTTTCCGATATTTATTTTAAAATATTGTTTTTGGCTTTCTCTGAATCTACCCTCGGGACAATTCCAGACGAATATGTCGAATTGGTGCGTCAAAATAAATGACGAGGATATTAAGGGGTTGTAGTCGTTGGAAATATTGTGGTAGAAATTAAATTGCATCCCTATTCCGTTACTATAATCTTTGATTATTTGTTGCACCTTCCCATCTCTATTTGTTTTTGTTTTGCAAACAATACCGCCAGATTGTTGACAGTTTTAATGGAAAATTTTAATTGAAAAAGTTTCTTTGAAATTGCTTGAAACATACCCTTAAAACTTGGTTGTATATGTGTAAATAATAGAAAAACTAGTTGTTTTATTTCGATAGAAATCAATTGAATAGTTTTCGTTGCTAACAATCGTCATTTATTAATAAATAAATAGACGTATAATGGAAATAAGAGCGAAAAAAGACAACAGATTATGAGTAAATTTACATAAAACTAATTTAAGTTTACCACAAGCTTTGTAAATTTCATTTTAAACCAACCATCTTTTGAATATTTGTAGATATATACGGTGCACAATTTAATGAAATTAATTATTTAAATTCTACATTATTGCACAATTTTATAGTTTTACTAATAAACGTTTAATTTAGCTAATTAATTTATCCACAACCAGGAATTGAAGTAGTTTTTCGCCATAATTTGGCTTTATTCATTTAAATTCTTGAATCCCGCACGAAATCAGCATCACAAGGGAAATAACATCACGTTCATCAATTTTGTATCGTTTAATTTCTCAATTCTTTCATTTTATAATAATTTCGACGGCCCATCGGATAATTGCAATCTTTCGCCTGTTATTAACACGATAGATCAACATCTCCAGGGATGTTGTCGTTGTAAAGTTATGCATATTGAGGGATGAAACCGTATGAAATGGTGATAAAAGCCGCATTACGTTGACGTAAATTATTCAATGAATGTTTAATTGTGTTCAGTTCAAGTTGATGGCGTTATTTCGAGTAGATTTGTGGATATTTTTTGAATTAATAATTGATAATAAAAGATCTGAGAATTGTTTTCTTGGCTATATTGGGCTACTAATGAGGCCTTTATACAATCGTTGAGTTGTCGGATTAGACGTTTGTAATCAAGAAGACAATAACAATCGGAATTTTCCATGAAAATTGTATAAATTGCGCATTTGTATCCTAGAAAATCAACTCGACATACGGATTTTATTCCTTTTGCCACTATCGTCGTTTTTAAGCGAAATTTTCTACATTTTTTCCTCTCTCCACCGAACTCGGTAATTAGTCATATCTTGTAATTAAGTTTGGGAGTTACCAGCATTTATATAGGGTGTATTATATACGTGTGTGTTTGTCATAGAACATTCAGTTAATTTATGGCCATATTATCTGCCTCGTCTCATGCAAAAACTATCCGAACCGGCACCACGACGGTCCGGTTCAAGATTAAAACGTTTTCCGCTCGAACGAAGCCGGTCGAGTTGGTATTTTCATATAAAAATCTCAAACACCGCCACCCACCAGGTGCCGGTGGAATTTCGTAATTTATAAACACAAAGGTCAACTGATGCACTTTGTACAAGACTAATTTGATAAGTGGCATATGCTGTAATATAAGCAATTATAAAACGGCTTATACAATTGTTAGTTGAATTGTTGCTAGCGACCACGTTTACTTTACAATTCCATTATCCAAGTGCACATTTAACATTCAATTTATCCGACATTTTATCACCAGAATCAGCAGTTATTTCCGGATAATTGCGTCTAAAATGGTACAAACTTTCTTCACCATTACTTGAGTGAAGATAACCAAGAGATCAATCCACTAGCATTCGCCAAACTTTTTCGAACAGAACCCGAATCGGAAATAGACTTTTTTATTCATTTCAACAGGAATAGAACAGAAACAGAAAGGGAAGCGTATGACAATTAGAATTATCCTTTATCATTTTTTCTGAGAAAATCTGAGAAAAATCTGCATTATTTGCTGTTATAGTGGAAAATATGAAAAAGGGAAACACCAGCTTCAAGATTTTTCTTTATAGCTCCCGATTCTTTCGAAATTTTCCTAAACAAAATAGCCCTCAGATACTCCTTGAATTGCTCTTTTAATGCTTGGTCTTTATCAAAGAAAAACTAGTATGAGCCATCCAATTTTTGTCAATTTTCCAGAAAACTAACAAGGTTGGCGGAAATTTTTTTGAAAGATATAGAAGGCTATATACTTTGGGAAAATTGTGGAAAAACTTGGAATATTTGCTAAATTGTCACTTTTCCGGAAAACTCACAGAGATGTAGGAGGGTTTCTTGAAGATCTCAGGAGCTCCTTCAATTTGCAGTGATTTCCGGATAATTGCTTCTAGAATGGTACAAACTTTCTTCTTCATTACTTGAATGAAGATAACCAAGAGATCAATCCAGCAGCATTCGCTAAACTTTTTCGAACAGAACCAGAATCGGAAACGGACTTTTCTATTCATTTCAACAGAAAGGGGAGCCAATAACAATTAGAATTTTCCTTTATCATTTTGTCTGAGAACTAACAAACAAAAATTTCTGAAAGATTTCTCAGATTTTTACTGAGAAAATCTGAGAAAAATCTGCATTATTTGCTGTTATAGTGGAAAATATGGAAAAGAGAAACACCAGTTTCAAGATTTTTCTTTATAACTCCGGATTCTTTCGAAATTTTCCTAAACAAAATAGCCCTCAGATACTTCTTGAAATGCTCTTTTAATGCTTGGTCTTTATCAAAAAAAAACTAGTATGGGTCATCCAATTTTTGTCAATTTTCCAGAAAACTAACAGAGATATAGGAGGTTTTCTTGAAGATCTAAGGAGCTCCTTCAATTTGCTTTATACCTTCGTAAAATAATTAAAAAATCAATAATTTTAGCTAAATTATAGAGAAAAATTGGGAAAAATTAAGAAAAAACTCGTGCTCAAGATTCTCATCTGTAACTCAAAATTCAATCCAATTTTTTTAAACAAATAAATCTCCTTAGAAGGCTACTTCTGGTGCTAATTACTGCATTGTGTTATCTTATCAAACAAGCGAAATATTATCAAAT